>OY754347.1:11060525-11310555 GCA_963572235.1 Caenorhabditis japonica | reverse complement strand
TTGTGTGTGAAGATAACCGTAGACATCTTTTTTATCATCTGCACACACAGTTTCGAGAATTTCACAATCAACCGGGCCTGGCTGGTATGTCCAATTACTGATTATATTCGCTCTCTCGCTTTTTCGGGTGTGACATCTAAAGATACTATAGTTTGAAAACAGTTAAATAGAAAATTAAA
This sequence comes from Caenorhabditis japonica, assembly GCA_963572235.1. Classification (NCBI taxonomy): domain Eukaryota; kingdom Metazoa; phylum Nematoda; class Chromadorea; order Rhabditida; family Rhabditidae; genus Caenorhabditis; species Caenorhabditis japonica. Next base: position 11,310,376 of record OY754347.1, on the reverse strand, counting down.
GTTTAAGCCCACCTTGCACGACACACCAACTTAGATTTCGGATCTCTGATGCTCCAGGAAGAATTCTTCAGCTCTGTGAGTGGTTTGAATTTTTGATCACAATTTTGAAGTGGGTTTTTGTCTGGGTTTAGGTACTAGAAAAAATGTTTTTCATTAAAGTTCTGATGTTTATATTATAAAAAACAACAGTACTTACAGGAAAAAGTTCATCATCCCAGACGTCATACTTTGGTAGCTCGCATTTATCCCAATACGACTCTTCTGACTCTTCAAATTCTGATGAAACAGTGTAATTGTCTTGAAAATTTCGAGAAGAAATTCCTGCCAGAACTTTGTACACACCAAGCGATGAATATGTGCTTTCGGCCGGAGAGTAAACGCCTATTTGAATAATAACCATGTACAGTAAAACACATCCAGACACAATTACAGCACCACATGATATGCTCTTCATTGTTTTATTTCTGAAAATTTTTGGAAATAATTGACGAATAAATAACTATATTATCAGAGAGCGGGAAAATTGAGCGAAGATAACGTGGTTTGTTGGTTTAATACTACGGAAATATTTGTTGGGTTCTATTAACTGTGGTAGTCGATAGAGCAAACAATATGATGTTCATTTTGGTCTCCAAATTATTTCATTTCACGTGTAAATTCAACGTGAAATGAAATATGTTGGACACCAAAATGAAAATCGCATAGCATTGAGTTCATCGGAGTGCGTTTGCCCATTTTGGTAGGCCGACAATACAATTATTATTATCAAACATGCGGTCCTCGTTACACCTTTTGCAACTACTTGGCTAACTAGCGGTTACGCGTTAAAATATGATTGTACACTGACAAAAATGCAATTCAACAAGTTCAAGTGTTTCGCCATCTTGACCTTTCCTTGTCTTTGAAAATTTCACTTTGGGTTGAAAATAATTGGAAAATATGTAACTTTTTGAAAACCGAAAACTTGAAAGTTTTCAGCAACTACATAATAACTAACTGAAGACTGAAGACCAATGGTAGTGGAAGCAAAAAACCTGGCCGGTTCTGAGAATATTTATTAGTGTGCGGCGAGGAAAATACAAACACAAACTTTCAGTTTCGAAAAAAGGACGGTAGGAAGTCATCGGAAAGGACGACCACGTTTTTTTGATGGGTTTTTCGAGCGCAAATTGCTTCCGTCTTTTCTGTTCGGAATGGGTGCAAACAGAAGGACATGGTCAGATATACTTACATACAAGTTCATATTTTTTAAATTTTGAGAAATGAAACACTTTTGGATTTTGTTCATTTGTGGGTCTGTTCCAAGGACGATTTTAATTTGAATATATGTACATACATACATATATTATTCACATAGTCAAAAAATCAGAAATAAAATGATTAGCACACATGCAGATAGGGAGGTGAGATTTGCATGTTATGTTCAAAAGTTCGCATGCATGGCCACGCCCTTTTTGATTTTCTGCCGTGGCAGTATTCGTGGTGTGACCAAAAAGCCAAAAGTTCATGATTGTACATAAAAGGAATGATTGAGCATGGAACTCATGCCTATTAGGTGTCAACGATAAGCCAGTAATTCAAAGTTGGAAACTTTTCCTTATGGGAGTAAACTCACGTATTTCTATGCTAAAAAAACAAACTGAGCTTGCTCAGTTTCCATAAGAACATCACATGTGTCTTTTTGCTCTTTTTGCTATTGCGTGTCACTACCGTTAAATTATTGAAGCTTTTGCATGCTCTTTTTTTCAATGCGATAACAGAACTCGGCAAAGCTATAAAAGTTAGTTACCGATCATTTATTCCGCGCTCTACCGATTCATGTTGCAAAGAGAGAGAAGTTAGACAGTGAGACAAAACTAGACATTACAAAAATGACGATACGCAGTGGATGCGTCCCACCAACAATGGTCTTTCGCTGCTATTGTACATAGTCTGTACACAGTCTTTACACAGTCTAATCCCCCACCCCCTCCCCCCATTTCTATATTGTCGGCCGCCAAAATGGTCAAACGCGCTCCGCTGAACTCAACGCTATGCGATTTTCATTTTGGTTTCCAAATTATTTCAGTTCACGTATAAATTAAACGTGAAATGAAATAATTTGGATACCAAAATGAAAATCGCATAGCGTTGAGTTCAGCGGAGCGCGTTTGACCACTTTGGCGGGCCGACAATATTTTCCACTATTTCTTCCTATCACAGGCCTACCACGCAAAAGCTCGCTCAATTTGGAGTGACATTCAGAGAAATCACAGCGAAACATCGGCCACGCTCTCTCAATTTTCTGCACTCTCGTCACCAACGTGGCCGCGTCTTCCACTGGGAGCGAATTTGCAGCTCTCCGCACTGAGAATAACACAAACAGATTGAGGTACATTGTATGTAGTTAAATAAAGGGTGGGAATAAAATGCGATCAAAATATTAACATAATTGTTTTTTTTGCTCGATCCCTATTCATGTATCCCTTACAATAGTTACAGTATTCTGGAAAATATGAATGCATTTTTTGTTAAGAAAAATAAAAAGATCAAATAAATTTGTATCAAAAGCAAAGAAAGAAAAAAAAAAACAAAAATTCAAACATTAGAAGATCCAACCGAGGAGCCACTGAAGCAGTTTAACCCAAATGGAAGGCTAGTTGCAAACATCTGAAAAAAATAATTAATAATAATTTTCTAGGCGCAGTTATTGTCTTCGCGCTCCATCAACAACGCAACGCATTGCGAAATGATTTCGCGCTGTCGGTGGAGCGGAGCGGAACGGAGCGCGAATTAGATTACTGAGCCGATCGAAAAATTTACAGTATTAAAAGGAAGCTGACTCAACTGGAGGGTTCTATCTTGAGCCAACCGTTTGCATTTGTAGCGACGGTTTTGGAACCAGATTTTCACCTGGAATCAATTTCTGATCAAAATGTTCATAAATTAAATCAACCTGTGTCGCCGTTAAACGTAGAGTTTGAGCCAACTCTTCGCGCTCGCTAGCAGTTACATAACGTTGTTTTTTGAAGCGTTCTTCGAGTTCGTTGACCTTAAGAAAAAAAGAGCATTTGAATTGAAAACAGAAAAAAAAAGAAAAGAAAGGGAACCTGATGCTGGGTAAAAAGCACTCTTGGTTTTCGTTTGTGCTGTTGCGATCTTAAATTGATAGTTTCCTGATTTCTTGAAATTTGACTTTCATTTTGGTCAAGATTCCTATTTTGGGTGTGTATTAAACTTTGGCATGCTAAGTTTGGATTTTGAACATTTGGAATAGGAATTTGCGATGAGCCATAGGATATTTGGGCTGAAAAAAACAAACTGTTTTGGATACAACTTTCAAATTTAGCAGCCAGACAGTTCAAAACTTTGAACTAAGATCATCAAACCAACATAACAGAACTCACTGTAGTATGAACCGGGCAATGGCAATACTGGTTGGTATGGATTAGAAAGGTCAGACAGTGATTGATCAAACCCTTCAAACCGTGACGTCAGCGGGGATTTAAATTCCGGTGCAACCGATTCCAAAAGTCCGTCGGGAACAGAGGTGACTTGCATTTTTGTTTGCCGAGGATTCAGCGGAAGAGGATTCAGCGTACAATTGTCTCCGGATATTCGAGAAGTGAGGCAGGCGGGAGAATCTGACGGATAAAAGTCCCATTTTCACACCCCATCGTCAACTAACTGTTTGTTATCCATTAGGCGAAATTGATACGCGCCTTCTTTTTCCCATCCACTTGTAGCTCATTTCAAATCTTGGCGCACTTTTCGAGTAACACAGGGCCTTGGGGTGAGGGGTGAGGAAAAGTGATATGGAAATATAAATGAATAATAAAACAAATATAATAATTGAAAAAAATGTTTCAGCTGTTTACTGATGATACGGTAGCTCTTTGAAAATCTAAAAAATATGAATTTTCCGTTCAGTTTTCTTCTCCTAACAAATAACTAATTGAGAGTGCCGTTTTAATAAAGAAAAGTAATTTAATCAAATTTAAAATAGCTACGCCAATGAGAGTATAACTACATAAAAGGATGGTGAAGTTTAATTTAACTTAATTCATTAATTTTGGAATTTTATGAGTTTTATTTTTGAGTTTTAAGTGTATTTGCCTTTTTTGGCTAATAGCCATTTCCAGCGGCTAACTTCCGCTTTTTCTGTCGAATTCGCACCAATTTGCCTACTATATGCAAACTATGCGTTAATAATGGTTAATAGCCATTCTCCATGTCTAACAGCCATACCCGCGCGAAAAATTCACCTGTACTGGCAGTGTTTCTAGTTTTAAAGCGGCTAAACTGTCAAAAACACCTACAGTACTGGCCATAAAGAATGCGACAACTAGTTTTTTGACGATAACCTCTTGGAATGTTAACTTTTTGACCCAATTTTTTTGTGAGATTTTTTCAGCACTATCAGAAACCTTTCTGTCAAGTTGATTTTAAAATTCTGCTGAAAATTATTTTTTTATTCAATTTTTTCGAAAATTCATGAAAATTGACATTTTTGGAGATCTATACAAATAAGCTCTAGAATCACCGAAGGTCAAAAACAAAAGGAAGGTAACTATAAAAAGTGATTTAATACTTGGTTGGGTATGCTTTGGCATCAATAACAGCCTGGCATCTACGTGGCATCGAATCCAGGAGCGTCTGAACCACCGTCATCGGGATACTCTTCCAAGCAGCTTTGAGTTGAGCGAGTTTCTGGTTGGCATTGGAGGCTGGACTCCTTTGAGATGTCGTTCTAGCTCCTCCCACATATGTTCGATGGGATTGAAGTCCGGGGACTGACTTGGCCATTCCAGGAGATCCACACGGCGACGTCGAAACCAATTGGCGACATGACCCTAAGCATGCTTCGGGTTATTATCCTGCTGAAACACCCACGATCGGCCCAAATTTGCTCTTGTCCATGGTCGCATTGTGTTTTCCAGGATGTCTTCGTACACATATCGGTCTATGGTTCCAACAATTATTTTCAATGAACCCATGGAAGTGTCGGAGAAGCATCCCCAAACCAACACAGATCCACCTCCATGTTTTACCGTCAGACATTGGTACTGAGGAGCATATCTGGAGCCAATAGGACGTCGAATCCATTGAATACCATCAGTACCGAACAGATTGAACTTCGATTCGTCGCTCCAGATGTGATTAGCCCACTCTCGAGGTCCCCAGGACAAGTGCTGTTTAGCCCATTCAACGCGAGCTTTCCGGTTTTTTTAGACTAACGAGTGGTTTTTTGACTGGTCTTCGTCCGTGCAGTCCAGCAACTTGAAGACGTCTTATAATAGTCCTTCTCAAGGGCACCGACTCATTTGGAGACGTCACGGAAACTTGAATATCCGTAGATGTGCGTCTAGGATCTTTTCGGCACGCGCGCAAGATATTTCGATCCATAGCTCTGGAAGTGGTTCGGGGTCTTCCTGGAGATTGACGATGAACTACACTATCCTGAATAGTCGAAATTAGTTTAGAAAGCGTATTGAAACCTTACATCATCATGATTATTCTATAAAATACGGCAAATTTGGCTGGAAGAACAACCAAACTGATTTGCGAGTATCTTCGGATGCGGGCCTAGTTCATGTCCACGTACGATGCTTTTTCAAACGTCCACAGTGAAAGTTGTTTCTCAAATGGTCTGACGATGGCTGAAAAATAATAAAAAACTGATTAGAACTACTCCCAATTAATTTTCATTCAACTTTATACAAAAAACTGAAATACATGAAAAAAGTGCAAAAATGAGAAAAACTTAAAAAATAAAAATGTTTTTGCAGAATGATGCAATTCGCAAGTACGCAAGTTTTCGTTAGGTTCCATTGCAGATACAGTAAGAAATTCGGGTCAAAAGTTAACTTTCCAAGAAGTTATCGTCAAAAAACCAGTTGTCGCATTCTTTATGGCCAGTACTGTAAATACACAGTCCTAAAAAAATTTGCAACACGATGTTGTTTAATTTAAACAAATTTTGAAATTAACGTATGCTGCTTACTATTAGTCATGCAAAAAGTTTCTCTTTTGAAGCCCCCAGTAATGTCAAGAAACGGTAGCTGTTAACAATACTTTATTACTAGGTTATGATGAGTTTTTTTTGTATCATTGAGCTTTTTGCTCAACACTAACCCCTTGCAAATTCCCCCAAACATTTCGGCGTTATTCTAATAAAGTAGAGGCAAGTTGTGTTTACTTTGTGGTCCGCTTCGTTTTTCTCACAGTTCTCAATGATTTTATTTATAATCTTCTTTTTTTTTCTTCCTTTCCTCCCTTGATTTCACTATAAAAAGTCTGGGAGAGAAGAATAGGAAAACAATAAGGCACAAAATGAATTTTGATTCCCCGTTGTTTTCTACCATATTTTATGACTTCAAAATAAAATAAAACAGCAAAAAATGAGATACATAAAACAAAAATGGGGCGAAAAGTAGGGAGAAAATCGTTTTCTTCTATTTCTTCGCCCCAATTTCTCTTTGATTTCAATTCCTTTTTGCTTATTTTCTTTGAAAATTTTGTTTTTTTAAGGCACGGGTTACGGTAGTAGTTGCACAGTTCTGAAACTGTTAGTTTCAGCCTTTTTCTGCATATGCACACTTCATATGCAATTTCTATTTTCAGGATAAACTCAAAAATCGATTTCAAAGCGTTCTCGATATGGTATTTGGTCCTAGTATCGTCATTCCTCCCCCAAAATTCTGTCCGGCTTCCGAGCGACGGGGTAAGTCTAAATTCCGCTTTCCGCATTCCGCATTGTTAAAAAAAAACGCGTTAGAAGCGATAAGGATACTTTTTCTCTCGTTTGTATCGTATTCCACTACTAGAAAAGTAAAGTTTGCCTTCCGCCTACCGCAAAATTGGAAACTTGATTGACCTTCCTTCTTCCGCATTTTAAAATGACAATTTTGCTCTCCGCCTTCCGCAAAAATGGCAGTTTCGAATGATCTCTCGTCTTCCGCATACGGGAAAAAAATATTCTGATTTTTTTTCTAATTGTCGCGCATAGAAGTGCAAATTTTTGACGCTGCATGCCATTAAATTAATGGTTTGATTGGCCTTCCGTCTTCCGCGTTTCAAAATTTTATTATTTCATTCCATCCACCGCGAAATCAATAATATGATTTGTTTTCCGTTTTTAGAACTCCAAGAAAAAATTTTTGAATTCCGGATACCGTAAAATTAATAGTTTTATTGGGATTCCGTCTTCCGCATTTCAGAAAACAAATTTTACATTCAGCGTACCGTCATTTTTATTGTTTTGTTGGACTTCCGCCTTCCGCGTTTCAAAATGCAAATTTTGCACTCCGCATACCGCAAAATAAATAATTGGCTTTCTCTTCCGCATTTCGCGTTTCAAAAAACACATTTTCACAAACCCGCTCCACTGAACTTTTTTCGCTTAATAATTTTGATTTTTCATATTTTTCATATTTTGATTTTTTGGTATAATTTTTATTGCCCTTTTACAACCTGCAACGTTAAAAACTGATAACTATGAAAGACCAATAAAAATTATGCACATTAGTGGGAAAAAGGCGTTGAAAATTGTGACGCAGTTTTCATTTTATTTTTCTCTTTTTCATTTTTCCTTTTTTCATTTCAAATTTTACACCGAAATGAGCACTTAACGCCTGAAAATCAAACAAAAAGGGACGTCGGCGATAATTAACAATTTCTAACCGCCCTCCCTCTTAAAATGACTATATTGAAAAAAGGGAAACGTTTCTCCGTTTTTTTTTTCTCGTTTTTTTTTTCAATTTTGTTCTGAAACGTCAGCCGATCTAGTGTTCCTTATCCTGTCGGATTTATTGGATATTCCTTTATTGCCAACATGACCACTAAATTGTGGCTATTTTCTCGGACTCTGAGCAACGCTAACCGTGAGTTTATTTTCATTTTAATATTTCTTGTTTTTGGTTAAACTTCTTTCCACTCCGACTAATGGGCACAAACTGAATAGTTAGAGCATCCATTTGCTGCTCAGGTATAATGCAGGGCCAGGAAAGCGGATAATCTAGTCTAATACGTTTCTCGTGCTTTCTTTTTATTCATTTCTTTCTGATTTTTGTGCTCGTTTTTGCTTGTGCATTTTGAGCCATAATGGTGGATTCCGCGACTACTGGTCTGGCTTTTAGTATTGGAAGTAATCAGTTGTCTGGTTTTGTTAAAGGTATGTCAAAATAAAATTTGAAATTTTTTGCTCTCAAAAAAATTTCCAGAGAATAAAAAATGTTCTGAACTGGTAAGCAAAGCTCTAATCGCATTTAAAATGTCGAATGAATTTTGTGTTACAAATTTCCTCAAAAATATACGCGAAAATATTAGCAAATTAATATTAATTTCTGGTCATCATAATAATAATGAAAAATAACAACTTTTATATATAACACACGCGATCTTCCCCATCTCAGACATCTAGCTTTTATTAATATCTTATGTTGATGTTGCAACACTCTTCTTCGTCTTGTTCTTTTTCTTCTTCCTAACAAAAACAACAAAAACTGTAGACTTCCATTTGACGTGTTAGCACGATCGTTAGAAAGAAGAAAGGAAGAAATTATTTAAAACGAATAGATAACAACAATGTTCACTGAAATTGGTTTTGGTAGGTTTTTTATGAAATCCAAATATTTTTTTTGCTCAGGACTCGACCGTCTGACCAACGAGGAAGAGCCGGAGATGGAGGACCCGGAGGTGGGTTTCGTTTTGCGGAGATTTCTTTCTTTCCACTTTAAAAAGCAAAATTTTGTCTTGTCTCAAATTTCCCAGCCCACCCAGGAAAAAAAACGATAAAATTCACGCATATTCTACGCCCAGCAGCTGCAAGCCATCACTGGCGCTAATCAGCGATTGGTGCGGGTTTAGTTTACCATACAAAACGATATGTATCCGAAAATTCCCCAAATTCCCAAAAAATGTTCGAATCGCCAGGATTTTAATACTTTTGTTTATACGTATCATCCACTTGGGGGTGGGCGCGTTCGTTTCAAATTACATACACTCACCAAGCATAAACCTTTTAGTTTTCTCTCCTCCCACTTGTCAAGCGTTTTCCCCCACCCTCTTCCAAAAAAAGAACAACTTTTTGACCCATTTTGTCTCGTCTTGAGTGAGCGAGTGCATATGAATAACAAATTTCACGTTTCCTAGTTTTCCTTCTGTTTCTTTTTCTAAGGGGGAATTTTTGGCTAATAGCCGTTCTGTTTTAAGGGCTGGGCACGCCTATCCCGTCGTCCAATGCGCCACCAATTTCGTCGGATAATAATGTTATTTTTTCACTCGAAAATTTACTTTTTTGAGAAATTTACCATACCTGATTATTCAGGATGACACCATCATTTTAATCCAAAAACGAGGCCTTTTTGTCAAAAAATGACCGAGCCTTACATTAGGGTTTTGAAAATGCGCCAGGTAGAAACAATTTTGGAAGGCTGGGGTGCCGTGCTGGGTGCTAAGTATGTGCCAGTAATAGCTATTCACAGTATACTAGGTATGATGCGCTGCAAATTCGCTCCATTCGTACAGTGAGATTCAGAGAAAAATAGCGCGCTCATGAGTGAAAAATCAGCCACGCTCTCTCAATTTTCTGCACTCTCTCGTCCACTGCGACCCAATGAAGCGAATTTACAGCGCTCCGTGCTGAGAATGTTTAAAGTATTCTGTAATTCCTCATTGCAGGTGGTTGCTGCTCGTCAAGAGCAAGAGCATCGTCGTAAAGAGAAGCATCGCAAGATGGAGGCTGACCGTGAACGCATGCGGCAAGCAATTAGAGATAAGGTAGGAACTCAGGAATTGTAAGGCTCTATCGATTATTTTCAGTATCATCTCAAAAAAAAGGAGGAGCCACGTGAACAGGACATTGCTGGGCGCATTGCGGGAAATCGCAAAACGCCGGAGCAAGTGGCTATGGAGTCGATGAATGATGAGGAGGATGACGGTAATGAAAAATTATTAAGAGAATTATTTAGACTATTCTGAAAGAAAACTTTGCTTTTTTGATTTGATCTACTGATTTTTTAACCCTGCAAAAAATAATTGCGGAACCACCACTACTATTTAAAAAGTCACTTACCCATGCACTTAAAGCAATTTTCTTTCCCCGACCCATTTGAGTTTGTAATTGATATATACTTTGTCTCAACAAAAGATACCTAAACTAAACTTTCCAGGATTCATGGCAATGCTCAACGAAACCTACGAGAAGGCCAAAAATACAGTAGTCTCCGCGTACACCTCTGTGACCAACGCTGTCGGCATCTGGAGAGGAACTTAACTGATTACTGTCGATTAGCGGATTTGTTTTAACCCACTTTAGGGGTGCTACGGTATAGAACTGGAATGGAGTAAAACTGCTACAGAATAGAACTTCGCGGAATAGAACCACCTGAAATTGAGCTGTGAACTGCTTGAACAACTCGAAAAATTATTTCGTTGTACATTGTGTGGCCCCGAATTCTATTTCGTGCAGTTGCTTTTTAGTAAAGTTTCATTTCAGCTAGTTCTATTCCGCGCAGTTCTATTCCGTAGCAGTTTTATTCCGTGCGAGTTCTATACCGTAGCACACCCCCACTTTACATGAATATAAAGGGGTTACTACGGTATAAAACTTGCACAGAGTAGAACCGCCTGAAATTGAGCTGTACCGACACTTAACAGCCGGAACAACTCAACAACTTACTTATTTACTGGTTTGTGAGTCCCTGAGTTCTATTTCGTGCAGTGTTTTTCTCAATACAGCTCTATTTCAGCCCGTTCTATTCAGTGCGAGTTCTATACCGTAGTACCCCCGAATAAATAGATTAATCTGCACTCATTTACGCCATTTTTGTGTAAAATTGTATAAAAATAAAAATAACAATAAAGAGCAATGTATTTGAAATGTATTTACATGTTTATTTATTTTCTGGCTCTATTTTCATAATTATCAGAGTTTAGCTAGGTTTTTTTTTAAATTATTAACTGGAAAAAATAATACCCGAATTATTGCAATCTACATTAAAAAAGAAAAAAAATGCAAGAGATCCATAAGTGGTCCGAATATATGGGTTCAAGGGCGGTTAAAAGAAGAAGAAAGAAAAATGATAATAAAATAAGATTGAGCAGAATTTTTCAAAAGATATTCCTCACCATCAAGCTTCTACGCCGACGGTAAATACCGATCGTCATCGGCTCTTTGCAAAATCAAAGTTTCTCTGGCTATCCGGATTTGACGTTGCCTTTCCGCTCGATGCTGCCGCAGACGTCTTCCGCCAACCAATAGCATCACCAGGGTGAGGAGAGACACCGAGAGAAGCAATCCGACAATTATGTAGCTGACCATGGATGTGGATACCTTGTTGCCGAGAAGTTCCACGTACTGTAAGGAGAATACATTTCTTTTTTCAATAAAGTTCTGCTGCAAAATATTCCAAAACGCTTCAAATATGGTAGAAACGCTGAAAAAGGCTTTAAAAAATCTTTGGAAAAGCTAACATCACTCCAGAAACGTTAAAATCGTTCAGGACCGATATACACTTTTTGAAAACTCTAAAACGCAACAAAACGCTTTAAATAGGGAAAACCTGCAAAAATTGCCAGAAGTGTGTCAAAAATGCTAAAAAATCTTCGGGTAGCTAAAAAGCATTAAACAGTTTTGAACCATAGATGCTCGCCTCTTTTCTAAATGTTTGCATTGGCACAGCGCCCAAAATTTTTGCCTTCGAATGCGGCGCGTGCGGCGTGCGCGTTTTATCAATGGAGCACGTTTGCACCAGGTCACTCGCCATTACTCCGTGAGCCCGTGCCCGGCCCGAGCGGGCCCGTCTTGAATTTTTGCGAACTGATACTGCAGTTTTTAAATTCGAATCTAGGAAAACGCAAATGCAATTGCGCAGCGACCGTTGGGTTTAAAATTGTTTGTTTTTTTCACTACTTGTTCGATATTTTCTTAGCTCCGATGAATTTTTTGAGCGTTCCAGATGCGAGAATTCTCGAATTTTAAGTTCTTTTTAGTGGTGATAAGTCAGTAAAAGTTGTAAGTTTTGAACAATTTAATGCGTTTTGCAGTACTAAAGCTACACGAAGACAAGTTCTGTAATGAAGATGCGAACATTGCTCTTTGGAAACGATATGGTGAGGAAAAGTACACATAAAAAGGAGAAGTTCCATGTGATTTTTTGTGAAAAAGTCTTGCCAAGTGGTTACTTTTTTACTTTGTTAGATTTTGATTTATTTTCAATAAAGTTGTTGTTTTTTTTTTACTTTATTGCAAAAATTACTCGAAAAATTTTCTAACTTGAACAAAGACGGGCACAGACGGCCCGGGCTGGGCACGGGCACTAATTTTCTAGGTTTTGTGCCCGGCTCGACCGTTTGCATCTATGTTTTGAACACGTTTTGAAAAAAACTTAAAACTGCTTGAAGAACGCTAAAAATCATTCCTAAAATGTTCAAAAATTGCCCAAGAACTTCAAAAACGCTTAAAAAAATGCCTAACACGCATCAAAAATAAAAGAGGTCTTCAAAAACTGTTCGGAACGGTAAAAAAATACAAAAAATTGTTATAAAAATGTGAGTGCTAGACCCTACGTAAAGGAATTCGCGGCTTTTCGCATGTGTCTGTGTCTCGACAGTGGCGTTCGGCCAAGCGTAGCAAAATGCGTATAAAAACGGAGACACAAAGACGCGAGAATTGGCGCTCGAAAATTTGATCAAAAAAGTTTTCTGAAATGTAGTCCCGAACACGCCGTGAGGACTGTGAGCTCCAAAAATGACGAAAACGTGGCAAGAATTTCAGAATCTGTTTTAAAGTGAATAATGAGGAACCAAAGAAACTAAAATCATTTTAAAAATTTTGAAGTCGCTCCAAAAATGATAAGAACGCTTCGCATATACTCAGCGAATGCATCATCAGCCTCGCTCTATGGCACTTTTCAATTTTCAACAGTGTAGTGCACCCTTTTGGAGCGAAAAATAAAAATTTAACTGCAATTCTTCGTGGATACTTCATTTTCCGTTTAAAAGAAGTATAAACACTAGAATTCGAGTTAATCTTGCAAGTGCAACATCGTTTTACAGGAGTTTTGCAGTAGAGCGAGGCCGACTACCGTAAAACCTGTAATTGAAGTACATGTACTTCTATTTTTCAAACCCCCTAAATGGGTGTACTTCTAATACAGGTGTACTTCAATTAGAGGGTGTACTTCTATTTTTCAAAGGCTTTTCAAAAGAAAAATAAAAAAAAAACGATTCGAGAATAGGCTTTCTCGGAAATTTCCGAAAAGTCGGAAGATTCAGTTCTGAGACAAAATGATTTCCGAAAATAATTCCGTTTCCGTCGGAAAAAAAAACATGTTTTTCTGTCGAAATTTGGTACAAAAAATGGTTTTTTTTTTTTGGAAGAAGTTCGACCATGTCCGTGACACAAATTTCCTATTTAAAACACAAGTTTACGTATCTTTCCTCAATTTTTTAAACTTTTTTGTGGATACTTTAAGATTTTATGGGCCTATTCAGGTTCATTTACGATTTTTCCGATCGGAAATCGGAACGAGAATTTGAAATTTCGGAATACCGACGGAAATTCGGAAATGAAAATGAAAAACTCGGAAATTCCGTCGGAACGTCGGAAGAGAAAATCACGGTGTGTTGAACGGTGCACCGCTGCAAACGCGCCCCCTCGCACTACTCATTGAAAAAAAGTTTTATGGTTACGGTCACTGTTTCTGAAATATCGCATTAATCAATACATTGACGTGATTTTCTACCTTTTTTTGTACTCTTCCGCATAAGAAAAAATTAATGAGTCGATTACAAGCACTTTTCGTTGAATTAACATAATTGTTTCATGCGTTTTCAATGAAAATGTTTTTTGAATTGTCGTAAGTTGCGGCGCATGCACAGAAACCTGTAACGTTATAATTTGAAAGCGCATGTGACGGCAATTTGCGTACTTTTTATTATTTTTGAAAAAATGTACGCTTCAACACACCGTGAAAATTACAGAATCGAAAATTTCCGACGGAACTCGGAAGAGAAATGTTCATTTCCGAGAAAGCGCGAGACCCAGACAAAACCGGGAAAGACAAACCCGAGGAAGACAAAACTGGGGAAAAACATTTCCAAAACCTAGGAAGAAATCCCGCCCATTGCAAACGTGCGGCACGAGTTTTGTACTAAAAGAATTATAAAATTCGAGGAAAACTGCGCCACAGACATGCAAATTTTTCCCGGTGTCGGGGTCTCGAAAATTTGAATTCTGCGCTCGTCAATTAAAATGTTGCCGGTTTGTTCCTCCATGAACGTGTTTGAACACTTGTGTCGCGGGCATTCAAATGATTTTCAATTCAAAAATTCAATTCAAAACCAATACAATTTTTTTCAAAATAATTCACCCGATGATGTACCTCTATTAGAGGGTGTACTTCAATTAGAGGGTGTACTTCTATTTTTCAAAGGCCTCTTGGGGGTGTACTTCTATTAGAGGTGTACTTCTAATACAGGTGTACTTCAATTACAGGTTTTACGGTATATGCTTTTTTTAAAAATTCGAAATTTCAATATCAACTTGGCGAAAGGCGCGAATTTTAAAAATAGGCTCCGCCTCCTTTTCTGCCATGGTTGCGTGGTAAATTTGCAAGCGCGCGATTTTCTGCGTCAAATTTTTGTCCAGTGCCTTTTAATTTCTTCTCGGAATCTTTATAAAAATTGTTATTTTGAAGCAAATAATGTCGACTGTTGATTGAAAGTGAGTTTTCAATTGTCTTACTAAAGTTTAATGGGAGTTAAATGGATATTTGTTAATAAAGTAACGAAAATTCAACGCATAACATCGCGCGCACTGCGATTGCAAATTGGCGCGCGCAGAATTGCAGAAATATTTCGCCGAAGAGGCGGAGCCTTTTTTTTTTTTGAATTCGCACCTCTCGCCAGGTTACAAATTTTTTTTTTGAAAAAGTAATAATTACCACGCATTTTTAGCATTATTTACACGTAAAACTACCTCGCCACGTGTAAAGGCTTTGGATATGTAATTTCTTTTTTTTCACGTACTTCACAGTCGTAATAAAATAAATAATTAAATGTCCTAACAAACGTGTCAGGTACGCTTCAAAAATTTCAAAGCTTTCTGCGTCCATACAATCACAGTGTGTTGAATGGTACACCGCTGCAAACGCGCTCCCGCGCACAACGTATTTGTAACGGATTCTTACATGTTTCATTATTGTTCAAATTTACGTTACGTTACTTTTTTTTTTTTACTTTTCTGCATGGTACCGCAAAGAGTTTGAAAAACGTGCGAATCTCGAAAATCTACTGATTTCATTGTATTCTACGCCTCAATATTAGTACAATCCCAAATTTTCTCAGCAAAGTTCCCGCTAGTTCCCGAGTTTCAGCCTTTCAAAGTAGCGATTATTTAACACTGATTTTCTCCCCAGCGGGGAGGCGGATACCGTAAAACCTATAATAGAAGGACACCCTATAATAGAATTTATAATTTATTTATTTATTATCCATCACAATTTATTTATTTATTATCCATCAGGACCCCTATATTAGAAGGACACTTTACTATGAACACCCACGCTTTTTTAAACGTTTGTTTCCGAATTTTTCTTTTTTTTTGTTTTCTTGTTAAAAAATATAATTTCCACATGACGAAAACGAGGATGAAATTCGGAAACAAAAATGAAAAATTCGAAATTCCGTCGGAAAATGGGAAGAAAAAATTACAAAATCGGAAATTTCCAACGGAACTCGGAAGAGGATTTCTCATTTGCGACAAAGCCTGGACACTATGGAATTTAAGAAATACGCAGTGGCACGTGCTAAGAAAACAAATATCACAAAATCAGTTCGGATGAGTTCGGATTATCGACGTCTGCCGGATGGTGGCCGTCGTTTGATAGACGCCAAATTTGATAAGAACTTATTGTAGTGAATTCAAAAGAAAAGAGAAGAATAGAGTACGCAGAAAAATGATTCAGAGGCAGTCTATATAATGTCAAAGAACCTAAATTTTACTGTAAAAAGTATTTTTAGAGCACATTTTTCAATAGAACTGCGCGGAATAGCACCGGCTGGAATGGAACTGTACTAAAAAAAACATCTGCATTAAATAGACCTCAGGGCCTCACAATGTGCAACGAAATAATTCTTCGAGTTGTTCGAGCGGTTCTGGGTCGGTACAGCTCAATTTCAGGCGGTTCTATTCCGCGCAGTTCTATTCCGTAGCAGTTCTATTCCGTGCGTGTTCTATACCATAGTACTCACCCCTCCCCAATTTTTCAATCGCCGAAAGGCAGGTTTGATGGAAGCTTTTTGTTAAAAATGTTTCCTTTGAAAACTGTTTCTTCCTTTATCATACTCCGAAAATTAGAAGGACACCCTATATTAGAAGGACATCATTTGAGGGGGGTTGCGAATGCGAATAGAAGGACATGTCCTTCTATTACAGGTTTTACGGTAATATGTCGATTAGAAACACTTTTCATTGAATTAACAGTCGTAAGTTTTGAGGCATGCACAGAAACCCGTAGCGTTATAATTTGAACGCGCATATGGCGGCTATTTCAGACATTTGAATTATTTTCGAAAAAATGTACGCTTCAACAAACTGTGACAATTATCAATTAAATTTTGGTTTTTTTTTTCTGGCAAAAAAATAACTTCAGTTGTTTGGCAACATTAAAATTTTTAAACTTTCAACTCACCTCTACCCTCGGTTGACCCCTCTCTAGACTTTGCTCCAAAACCGGCGGACGACTCGCAAAGTTGCTATCCCTGGGGTATAAATTTTTGCATATTTCATACGGATAATCCGCCGAATTGTGATGACACACGCATGTCGTATTCGCGTTCCTGCAACAATGCAATGTAAGCAAAAGGGAGAAGTGAATGCAATGCTCACGAAAAGTCGGGCTCGCGATTTTTACACTTGAGTTGGTTACACCATTCACTGGGTTGGTTAAAGCAGCAGGAGCATCTGAATATGGACTACAGTAATTACGTATTTTCAAAACCCACTCATTATTGTCTCTTTGAAAACATCTTGTCATAAACTGCTGACATTTTGCTCCATTGTCGCTGAATTTGCGGCAAACGCAAACTGTCGGCAGGGGAAGAATATTTTCGTGAAGCGCCGTTAATGTTTGATTGCAAAACATTGTGTTCCAGTCCGGATCACAGGAGCAGGGTGAGTGGAATGTAGCTCCGGGGCGAAGGTAGGCATCGAGTGGTCGGTGAACGTAAAAGTCTTAACAATTGAGGGTTTCATCTTTATTCGGTACCCTTTTCTGCTAATCGTAATATTTACCGTAAAAAACGTATTTCCAATTTGCATTTCATTTCTTTTCAAAATGAACAAGAAAGGAGTTACTTTTTTCTATATCACTTGCATCATCCCACGGCGTGTTCGGGACTACATTTCATAAAACTTTTTTGAGATCAAATTTTCGAGCGCCAATTCTCGCGGCTCTGTGTCTCCATTTTTGCACACTTTTTGATAGATTTGGCAGAATGCCACTGTCGAGACACAGACACATGCAAAAAGGCGCGAATTCCTTTACGTAGGTTCTAGCACGCCGTGCATCCTGCGGCGAACCCAAACACTGATTGAAAAAAAATAATGTTCTTCCTTGCAAAACTCCTAATTTTTGTCTCACTAAACTGGCCAATTTTAATG
The DNA here is from genome assembly GCA_963572235.1 of Caenorhabditis japonica. Taxonomy (NCBI): domain Eukaryota; kingdom Metazoa; phylum Nematoda; class Chromadorea; order Rhabditida; family Rhabditidae; genus Caenorhabditis; species Caenorhabditis japonica. Next base: position 11,292,729 of record OY754347.1, on the reverse strand, counting down.
GGTTATTTTGGCCGGAAGTTTGTCATTTTGGGATTATAGTTTTTAGACTAACTTTTCACGGCTCAAATGTCAAATGTGAATGCGTTTTTACGCTTGTTTAGGTTTGGTTACAAGGAGGAACGAATAAGAAATTGAAATAAAACTGTTTGCGTTCTCTCTGCTAATGACGGGAGGCGTAAAAAAAAAGTTGGAAGGTTAGAGGATATGAGAAATTTGGCAAAAGGTGAAAATGCTCTGGTTATAATATTTTGTTGAACGTTTTTTTTCTAGTTAGCTCACCTGACACACACGAAAATTTATCACAATTGGCTCCAGTGCATCGTGAGAACACATCGGTGATCAGAAATGTGACAATCCCAAATAAATTCCAAAATGTGATCGTGCTCATTGATATGATTTCATCCACACTACAGACACTGAAATTTTAAATTTAGTTGAATAAAGAGCAGGTGATTAATTCGACAGGACAAAAATAAGAAAAAAGAATTGTGGTTTTTGAAACTTTTAAATGAGCATGGTTTAATGAATTCAAAGAGCACCAGCAACTAAAAAAAGGAACCGATTTCAAATTTCATGTTGGTACATGTTTACGTCACAAAAGAAGTTTCAAAACATGTATGTAGGCAGAAATGAAAAATCCCATAAATTGAAAACTAGAGAAATGGAAAAATTATTATTCTTTTCATTTTTTTTTTGCAAAAAAAACGTTCGTTTTGAAACCAGGAAACGTGAATGTATGTATGTCGTGTTCGCTTCGTCGGGGCGGCATTCATATCTTAGCTTTTGGTTTTTTTTCGGCCCCAATTTTTTTTTCGTTTTTCGTTGGCGTTTTAGTTTTCGTTCCGGAGTGCTTTGCTGTGATGTGCAGTGCTGAGAACATTCAAAATCATATTGAGAAAACAAAAAAGTTGCAACGCGGTGTTTGCGTACTTTTAAAATTCAAGCGAAAGTGGTAACATTTCTCTTCATTTGTCATGCTATTTCTTTCATTGTCGTTTGAATTTCAAAAGTACGCAAACACCGCGTTGCAATTTTTTTGTTTTCACAATATCAGTTACCGTAAAACCTGTAATTGAAGTACACCTGTATTAGAAGTACACCTCTAATAGAAGTACACCTCCAAGAGGCCTTTGAAAAATAGAAGTACACCCTCTAATTGAAGTACACCCTCTAATAGAAGTACATCATCGGGTGAATTATTATAAAAACATTTTTATTCCATTTTTGAACCTTTTTTTTCCGTTTTTCATTGGTTCACAGAATTTTTGAATTGAAAATCATTTGAATGTCCGGAACACTAGTGTCCAAAAACGTCCATGGAGAACACACTTGCAACATTTTAATTGAAGAGCGCAGATTTAAAATTTTCGAGATTTTGACAAAACCGGGGAACAGCCCCCTCAGCGCAATGGAAATGGCGTCCCCCAGCGGATGGTCCAAGATTTTCTGCGGATGGTCTATCGACCAAAACATCATTTTAGAGCATCTGACAGACGATTATTAAGCTTATCTCAACAGTTATTTTTGGCCCGCCAAAATGGTCAAACGCTCTCCTCTGAACTCAACACTATGCGATTTTCATTTTGATTTCCAAACTATTTCATTTCACGTCGAACTTATACGTGAAATGAAATAATTTGAAAACCAAAATGAAAATCGCATAGTGTTGAGTTCAGAGGAGAGCGTTTGACCATTTTGGCGGGCTAATAGAAACTGTTCAAAAAAAGACAGAATTAGGAAAATTTGAAAACTGGCCGAGTTGGGATTTTGAGCACCACCTCCCGAGAAAATGGTCTATGGTAAAAATGACAGTAGCTGAGGGAGCTGACAGAGAAAAAAATTACCAAAACCGGAAAAAATTTGCATGTCTGCGGCGCAGTTTTTCTAGAATTGTATAACCTTTTCAGTGCAAAACTCGTGCCGCACGTTTGCAATGGGTGGGGCTTTTTCCTCGGTTTTGATATTTCCCGGTTTTTGTCTTCCTCGGGTTTGTTTTCCCGGTTTCCCGTTTTTCCCCGGTTTTGTCTGGGTCTCGTCTTTCTTTTTTGTTATTTTTTTTTTTGAAAGGCCTTTGAAAAATAGAAGTACACCCTCTAATTGAAGTACACCTGTAATAGAAGTACACCCATTTAGGGGGTTTGAAAAATAGAAGTACATGTACTTCAATTACAGGTTTTACGGTATTTTGAAAATTGAAAACTAAAAAATTAAAAAAGGACAAGGGGAAATGAAAATGTATGTTGTAAACCGGTGCTCGGTCATTCAAAATTTATGTTTTCGGACTTTTGCGAAAACATTTTATTACCTGGTCACTTTCGCTCTGAGGAAAACGTGAAAAAGTGTTTGTAAAAAGTAGGACGGGAAACGAGACTTGGAAATTAAAAAAAAAACATTTTGAAAAAATAATTATTTTTTTTTTCAATTTTTCCCAAACTTTGAAAATAAATTAAACTTTCCGAATCTTACATTTTTTGAGTAGCTTTTAGAAGGAATATGTACGTCTGGCCCATAGCTGACACCTAATCGGCGATAGTTCGGCAATAATCGGGACAATATCGGCGCAGGTTTGGCGCCTATACTGCGCGCAAGTTATAGTTAGTTTGGAAAAGCGGCTAATAACATTAAACAGCAGTACGTAGTCATAAATTTTTCTTTAAAAAAGTTGAAAGAAACATTTTCAAATTTTTTTATTTATTTTCAATAGTTTTTAAAGTTCCAGTTATCTTTCTTAAAGTTTCAAGACCTAGACTGATTATTTTTCAGTTTGAAAACAGAAAAAACAACCCCCACGCACACACACAGATTAGAAACGGGGAAAAATTTGGTCAAACTAAGACGGAAAGGAAAGGAAAGGAAAAAAAAAGAAAAGAAAGAACAAAACGAAATGTGATTGGTGTCAGAAAAGAAGGAACATGGAAGAAAGAAGGAAAGGCAAAAAAAGTCGAAAGAAGGCAAAAAGTAGATAATGTGCATCTTTTTTACAAATAAACGATTTTCCCATGGGAGCCGACATGTGGAGCCGCCGTGACAACTTGTTCGCGTTCTGAGCACGTTGTGAAATGTTTCCAGTTCGAAAACCACGCTTAAATTAATGTCAAAAGTCGCAAAAATTCCCAAAGGAGCCAGACCAAGTTTTTATGGGGTTCAGGAATTTCAAAAGTCAAAAAATAGAAGAATAGGAATTTATTACCATTTCCTATTTATTTATTTCATTTTTTTCGCTGTTTTGTTTTATTTTTGTTCACCCAATTGAAAATTCATAGCCACTCATTTCCAATTATTTTTAGCGACGACACCTTCACCCGAGAAAATGAGTCCGGGAAAAAGAGCCAAAGATAATGGCGTTCCTCTTCTTTTTCTTTATATTTTTCTTTTTTATTTTCATAACAAAACAGAGAGCTATGCACACATTTTCTGCAAAATGTGAGCCATCAAATATGAAAAAAGCGCCAAGGACAACATGTGAATAATAAAAATACATAATAATCATAAAGAGAAGGAAGAAAGAAGGAGGACCCTCTTGTTTTGGAAATAATGGAAAAGTTTGGAGGACAAAGTGTGGAAAAGGGCGGGAAGAATAAAAGGTTGTCGGGATTATACAGAGATGGGGAGGAAGAGGCGCGAAGCGGCTCTCAGGAGAGGATAAGGGCGGCAGGGCTCCGAACAAATTGACAAGGAGGGAGGGCGGACCCTTGTAATTTTTTTGATTTTGTTTTGTTGCTGGTCTCAAGAGTTTTCGAGAAAATCCGTTTGTAGAGCGTGGATATGGCAGATAGCCTTTTTTTTCATATATTGGGCACTTAATTGGTGTTTGGCGATAATCGGCTCAAGTTAGGGGTGCGTTTATCAGTTATATGGCTATTAGCGGCTACGGCGCATAATTGTCACTAAATCAGCAATTGGCGCAGGTTTAGCAAGTCAAAAATCAAGAGCAACGGCTAAAAGTAAAAAAAATAGATTATAAAATTTTGCGAGAAATTTTATTTATTTTCCAGTTTATGAAATAATTATTCACTAAATTTTACCATTGTTTTTCACACCTTTCAACATTTTCCACCAAAAAAACAACAAAAATGGTCGTTAAAAAGCGGTGACAAACACATAGAAGAGGGTGGAATAAAATAAAATTTTACGGTGCAAAGGGAAAGAAAAATGATAAGAAAACAATGTTTGTCGATAGGATTATTCCATCCGACACCGCGTTTTTGTGAATAAACATGATTTGGTAGGAAGGAAGGAAGGACAACATCACAAAAAAGTTCTGGAAGAATGAAAATTGAATTTTTTTTAATCATTTTGACGATAAAACATTTATCCAAAAAAAATGCCCATAATTCACTAGTAGCAAAGTGAACAATAAAATATAGAAAATAGAAAACATGAGTTAAGCTAAGCGAAAAAAGTCTAACCTAATAATAAATAATTCCACACATTGTCTTTCCCACAACATAACACAACACCTAGCCGATGCACTCATTCGATCCGACAAAATGTGCACTATTCGAGAGCACAATTATCCACTCGCCGCCCTTGATGTAATTACAACTGACTTTTCTTTTCTTTTTTTCCTCTTCTTCCTTTTTTTTTTATAAGATTTATCTGAAAGGGGAGAAATATTTGGAAAAAGTAGTTTATTATAAATACAATACAAAGAGAATGACATAGTGAAACAATGTCGAAAAGAGTGAGATCAAGACAAAAAATCGTTCTAATTAAATATTTAAAAACAAAATATAAAATTTCGCAGTTTCAACATTTCCCGTAATATGTTTTAAAAATTAAGCTCAAAAAATTAACACAATTCACACGTGGCTGCACAATTACGAAATTTCGATTCATAACTGAAGAATGGACTGGTACAGTAGCCACGATACGACCAACTTGCACAACTGGAAAACGGCATTTACAATTAGAATCCGAACAATTTAGGTGGACCTACTTTGTGTTATAATCCACACAATCCGGACTGGTGCCGCGGAACTCGGGGTCAGTTGTGGTGGTGGCGGTCGGGCGGCAGAATCCGCACGTTTTGCGACAATATTCCTATAAGTACCTGCTTATTATGTACTTGCTGCGATTGTTTGCGACTTCTTAGTAAGTCGGGAGTCTTCAAATTGTAAGAGATACTTTTGTCTGTGGAACTCTCTGTCTCTGTGTACTGACAGTTAGAGTCTGTGGGTAAGTCTGTCTGTTTGTCTGCATGTGAATATTAGCTGCTCACTAGTTGCCTATTAGCTGTCCGTCAGCTGTGCAGTGGATGTTCATTAGCTACCCATTAGCTGCCCATGAGCTGGCAAAAAACTGCTGATTAGCTGCCCATCCACTACGCGATAGATTCCCACTAGCTACTCATTAGCTGACCAAAGGTTGTCCAGTAGCTGCCCATAAGCTGTTCATCAGCTGTTCATCAGCTGCGCATACACTGCTCACCGGCTGCTCATTAGCTGCCCACTAGTTGCCCATTGACTGTTCATGAGCTGTTTATGAGCTGCTCATGAGCTGCTCACTAACTGTTGCCTTGTGTACTAGATGCCTATCAGGAGCTTATTAGCTGTCCTTTAGCTTCCCATTAGCTGCTGCCTTGTCGACTAACTGCTCATTGGCTGCGCATTGGCTGCCCAACCGCTGCCTATTAACTACCCACAAGCACAGAGCTGTCCATTAGCTGCTCATTAGTTGCCCACTAACTGCATATTAGCTGCCCACTAGTTTCCCGTTGACTGTCCATGAGCGGTTCATGCCCATTAGCCCATTCGTTGCCCATTAGCTGCCCTAGCATGTCTGTTTGTTTTTCTAGCGGTCTGTTTGTCTGTCCGTTTGTCTGACTGCCCATCTTTCTATCTATATGTATCTCTGCTCTTTTTAAAAGCAACGCACACGGATGCATCACCTCGGGAATACGTTCGGTTTTTATTGGATTAGGCACTCTGGCTAATTTGAATTCGACAAAATTGCAAAGGACCCTATTCTCACATTCATCGAATTCTAGGGTGAGCGCTTCCAAAAAAAATCTCACCTTCACAAAATCCTGCATCCCGACATTCATACAAATCGAAACATCTTGCGTACAATCAACGGCCTTGTCAGAACATCCACCTGTAACTTACAATAGTTTTTCCCCCATAAAAATAAACTTTTCACCTTCCATACAAAATCCACAAACATTCGGACAATCCTCGGTGAGCACCTCTCGCCACTGCGGATCTTTGCACATTCTATTGGTCACCATGGCGCAGTTTATACGGGGGACTGGAATAATTCATTAAACAACCAAAGTAAAAGTTATATTTATTTACATGGTGAATTACTGCAGTCGAATGGGTCAGTTTGGCAACAGTATCCGCAAGTTTTTGGGCATGTGCTCAGAGCGATTCGTTTCATTTCACCATTTCTTTCGCCATTGAGCTGGAAATAAATTTATTGTTTATTTATTGTCGGGCCGCCAAAATGGTTGAACGCGCTTCGCTGAACTCAACGCTATGCGATTTTCAAAAGGTTGGAAACTTTTGTTTTTTGGGGTATAAGTTATGAATGGAGAGGGCTATGGTTCTGAAAATTTGCATGAATCTGCCCCGTAATGTTTTTGACCAGCTCCAAAAATGGATTTGATCATTTTTGAAAACTGCCGATTTTTCAAAAAATTTCAGATTCCAAAATGTTCGACCCAAAAATATTTTTTTTTCAGATTTTTCAAGACTCGAAATTTATTTTCAAAATAAAGTTTTAAAACAAAAAGTATGATCTCAGTTGACTATGGGTCGATCGGAAAATTTTCAGCTGACTTACAGCACTCTTAATATCAGGGTCCAAATGGGTAAGTCAACTTTAACTTTTATTGAGGATCACCAAAACCGATTCGAAAATTTTGGCATCTGAAATTTTTTGAAAAATCTGCAGTTTTCAAAAATGACCAATTCCATTTTCGGAGCTTGTCAAAAACATTGCGGGTCAGATTCATTCAAATTTTCAGAACCATAACCCTCTCCATTCAAAAGTTATGCCCGAAAAACCAAAAGTTTCCAACCTTTTGAACGGTACTGTACATACCATGAAACACAAAAGTGGTCTTTCCACGGTGGTTCCCACTGAAACACTACTTCCGTAAATCATTGTACAAGCTTCATCACTGTATATATTGTCGCAGTTTACGGCATTTGTAGAGTACTGCAAATACAGTTTTTAAAAACTTTCTAGTAAGACTCAAAATTAAAATAACAAGAAAAAAGAGAAAACTAACCTTTCCCTCCGCTGTATACTGTGTGCAATTTCTATCAAGAACTCCTTCTGCGTAATGTGTGAAAAAATAAAACAGTAAAAGTTGATAAAACTGCATGAAAAGCTCTGATGAAAAGAAAAGAGCATGAGCGGAAACAAAAAAGGAGGGGTGAGCGATAGAGACTACTGTTCGCCGGACAAGAGGTGCTCGGCTATCCAAATTGTGGGAGAAAAAACGGAAAAAATTTGTTGTGCAAGCAAAGCCTGTTTCTATTCAGCAACACTGCCGCATGCGATTCTTTCATTTCTCTTTTTTGAAATAGTGCATCTTGTCTGGGTCTTGGCACAGTGCGGAGCATCGTAGAAATGCTCAGGTCACACGGCTTTCGCTAGTCTTGTTTTTCTTTTTTGCTGTGATTGCACAGCTCTTGTATTTAGCCAACTTGGAGCGTGTTTTAATTTGATTTGTTTGCTTCTGTGGCATTTGGCATTACAGGAAATGGGTATGCGGGTGGTATGAAACAAATAGGATTTTATGAAAGAGAGAAAGAGCGATTGAAACGTTTTTGCTCAATAACAGTTGCTTTTTGTACTTTCAGAGGAGCATGCCAAGATGAAATGCGGTGGATGCATATAGTGTTCATATTTGAATCACATCGTGAAATTATGCATATTAGACTCTAGATATGTAATAAATCCGCAAACGGACTACATGATTCGAGTACGGACGCTATATGCATCCACCACATTTTACCTGTGTAATTTTTAACGCGAGGTGTCACTCCGTGACGATTACAACAAAAAACAAATATTACAAAATCGATCCGTTTTACAAGTACCGAATGTACTGCTGATCCCGGTTTTTTGCGTACGCGGACAGTGGTGTACCGTTCAGAGCCCGTCATTGTTTAAATCAATTCCTGACTGGGTAAGTGACCGAGCAATCTTTGTAGATTTCTCTACTGCCCAATTAGAGGCTGGGTGAACCCGGGGGTAGGGCGGACTCGAAGCTGTGGCCTCACGGACGGCGGCTGTCACCAATACCGCCTGCGCTATCGATCCCCTACGTGATAATACATATGAACTCAAAAAATAAAAACATGTGACCAAAAGGATCAGAAGAATATTTACAAAAAAATATTTTGCGAAAATTTAAATAGGACATTTTTACAGGGTCTGAATTCCGGGTGAACTTGCAAAACAACGCCCATACGATTCCTCGAATATACAGATCAAGGCGGATCCCTAAAAATACAATTTTTGTAGCTTCTCCTCGAATTGAACGGAAAATCGACGTTTGCAATGACTAACTCTACCTCGTGTGCCGATAGCCGCCAATCTCGCGCCGATCGCCAATTAGGCGTGAGCTGTGTGTCAATAAGGGCTATCTGCCATATTCGATGGCTAATAGCTATTTTTAACGACACCCTTAAACGTTACCGTAATCCCTTCTATCTTCACCTCACTAGATTACTCATCAGTGAGAAAAAAAACATTTTGTTCGTGGCCAAAGTTGTGAAAAAAAAGAAATTAGAATACAATGAATCACTAGTCATGACCCAGTCAATCCCACTCAAATCTAATGGAACAGTCGCGTTGATATTCGTTTTTTTTGTTTCGATTTTTAAGCAGTTTTCCACTGATTTCCATGTTTTTCAAACTTTTCTTTAACTCAACACCCATATAAATGTACGCAGAACCATGCCATCCAACACCGATCGAAAGCCGATCGAAAAGCCGGTAACATTCCCATGCGGAGAGTGTTTCTCAACGTTCCGAGCCAAGACGAACCTCATCCGACATCGCCGGAACTTGCACTCGCTGCAACACAAATGCCTATTGTGTGAGCCGGTGAACGGAAGGCTCATCGACTACATGATAATTTCTGATCACCTGGAGAAGGAGCACGGTCTGATCAGAGCTCCACGCTGCATGTGCTGTGATCATGTTTTTCTGAACATTAGCAGTATGAATGAGCACATCTCCAATTTGAACAATCGGAACTGCACACTGCGCCAAGACAAGAACATTGCGGCGTTGAGCAAGCATTTTCCAGGTAAGCGGCTCATTTTTACTTTAATTTAAATTTCGTTATAGGAACTCTAAGCAGAGAATTCGTCTTGACAACAGGAAAACTGTGGAACGAGATAGCCAGCAATGCACTGTTCGATATGTCAAAAGTTGGAATTCACTGGGAAAAGAACAGAGGCGAGTCCGCGTTCGACTGTTGTGTCCGAAACATTATCAGAGTAGTCAACTGTTTTGGGCTTCCGTTCGAGCCTATTACAAGTTTTTTTGGTCACTGGAACTTGGCTGGAGTTGCGCATGTTTGGGTGAAGGAGGAGGTGGTGGACGATGGCTTCGACAGGGATAAGTGAACACTATAATTTGTCATTTTTAATGAATTCTTAAATGAATTTATCAATTTTTACTCATTGAACAAAACAAAAAAAACCGAATTTATTGTGAAAACAAAAAAATGACAACGCGGTGTTTGCGTACTTTTGAAATTCAAAAGACAATGAAAGAAATAGCATGGGAAATGAAGAGATTTGTTCCCCTTTTCATTTGAATTTTAAAAGTACGCAAACACCGCGTTGCAACTTTTTTGTTTTCACAATATTCCAACACGCTCCACGGCGTGCTAGACTCTCGTAAAGGAATTCGCCAAATAAAATTTTGTTATGAAGTATTCACAAAAAGCAATACCTGAGTTCACGTTTTTTTTTCGAAACTGATTCCGTCACGAATCCATAATGGGATTTCTCACGAAATGGCAAAAAAAAACTGCGCGAAAACTCGGAAAATGCTCCGATTGGCGTGAAATTTTGGTAAATAAGTAAGTAAAAAAAAATACTCCCGGCCATGAAATGCTCAAAAAATTTTGAACCGAAATATCAGTTTACAAAAAAATTTTCTAAAAGTTTTTAAAACCGATATTTTGGTAAAGAAAAAAACAGTGATTGCGTGACGCAAACCCTTTCAATTATGACTAAATTAATTTACTTTATCGAAAAATATCTTTTAAACCGCAGAAAACGTCAATTTGCGGCAAAATGTGTAAAAAAATCCACTGAAAAAATAACATGTACCGTATGAATTTTAAAGGGACATAACATCTTTTTGTAAAAATGACGCTTCAAAATCGCGCAAATCCCGCGTCACTTTGTGCGCGTGTTTCGCAAATTCACGCGTGCTTTTTTTTTTTACTTTGTGCGCCACATAAAAGTTTTCTGAAACGTAGTGCCGAACAGGCCGTGCGCATATCGAAGACTGAAATAAAATACAAGTGCGCTCTATTGAACACCGTGATCGACGCCAAATTCAAAAATCAACACTGTTTGGGTACAGCACTACACCCAAAAGCGGGACTGAAAAATTAGAATTCCAGACCAAAAACTTCTTTTTTCAAAGCATTCTTCAATAGTCCCACCATTTACGCTCTTGGAGCCACGCCAAAAGGAGCCCAGAACTGCAAAAAAAAACACGAACAATTGTATTGATATCGATTACAACACACAGGTCTGCGAGAATCATTATTCCGCAGCCCTCACAACAATAGAATTTGATAAAAACACTGATTTAAAGACATACAATTACCGGGATGCTAAGCTCAGAAACGGGACTTAAAAACAAAAACTATTAAATCAAGTATTATAATTAAAACATTGTAAAACACGATTGAAGGAAGATCAATTTTCAGCAAAATCCGGGTCTGCTTGAACATTTCCATCAGAAGCTTCATAATTTCCCTCCGTTGCTTTGGTTGAAGAAATTTCCATGACCAGAAACTCGTTTAGAAATTTCATATACTCCTCCGCGAAGCTACTGCTGGCGCTGTCTCGAGCAATTTCAGCTTTTATAGACTTTTTCAGCCCTTTCGGTTTTCTGTACAACTTCCACTTTCCTTTTAAATCGAACGATCTTGGGTCTCTGGAAGAAAAATAGATTTTGGTTATGGGTCTATTCACGGAAACCAGCAAAATATGCAAAAATAAATGCAAAACATTCAGCGAAAATTCGGAGAATGCTCCGATCAGTCTGAAATTTTGGCACAAAATATTTTGTGCCAAAATATGAGGAGGGAGTGAGTAAACGCGCCCGGACGCACACACGCAACGCATCCAAATGAGGCCCAAAAAATAAAGAAGCGCGTGAAAATGTTCGTATTATCGGAGAGAAAAACCAACGCGCGAAATAATTTTGAATAGAGTTTCGTAATTTTCACGATTTTTCTTTGGTTTTTCTCTCCAATAATGTGAAATTTTTTGCGCGCTTCTTTATTTTTTGGGCCTCATTTGGGTGCGCTGTGTGTGTGCGTTCGGCCGCGTTTTCTCACTCCCTCCTCATACTCCAGTGCAAAATGTCAAAGTTTCAGACTGATCGGAGAATTTTCCGAATTTTCACTGAGTTTTTGCATATTTTGCTGGTTTCCGTGAGTAGACCCATAACATACCTATTGCCTTGGTCCATGATCATCGGAATACGAGGCAAGTACTGCTCAGTATCTTGATGCAGATTCAAACTCATCATTTCTGCAACCAACGCGAATTCCATGTCTGGCGCATTTTTCACCGGCTTGCCATGTTGTCCAATGTTCAACTGAAGTTCCGAATTCTTAGGCTTATTCCATTTATTTTCATGCTCGTATTGTTCATATTCCGGGAATTGAATATCGTTTGCAGCCAGTGGAATTTGAGGATTTGGAGGAATTGGAGGAATTTCTTCGTCTTGCTCTCCGGCAAAATGTAGATTCAGCGGGTCAATGTTCTCTTGGTTGGCCACGATATAGCTGAAAACAAATAAAAATTAGTAGTTGAATGAAAAAACAACGACTTGCTCTTCAATCTCTGCATTTGGCGAGCTATTTTTTGGCTGAACACTGCCAGTCATTTTCTGGTCGCGAATACCAGGGTCTGAAAGAAAAATGTGTGCGAAAATGCGAAAAAAATACATTAAATTAATTTTCCGTTGCGAAAAATGAAGAATACGCAGAAAAATCAAAGAAAAAAACAGAAAAATCGAAAAAACACCTAAAGGACAAAAAAATCATGATCCGCTGCTAAACATAGCCGGCTTCCGCTAACGGTGGAGTGTCGTTGCGCACACGGAGGTTTTTGGCTGGTTTTTTTTTGTGTTTTTCTATTTCAAAATCGAGTAGACAATTACCAAAGATATAAAAAAAAACAAATATTTCATAAGAACGAGAAAACGAAACAAAAATCACAATAATAATATTTCACAATTAAATACAAAGAGGGAAAAACATCAATTAAAATTATTTTCAAGGGGAAAAGGGTTAATACTCGGTAAATTATGCAAAGTAGGTAATATATTATATTTAATGATTTTAAAGGTAATAAACTTTTAAACTCCCAGCTCCAAAAGTGCCGCTTGAAGCTCAGGGTCCCATTTAGAGGTGGGTTGGGGTTGATATTCACGCTCTTGGTATTGATGAGCTCCATGGAATTCGTAAGAAATTTGATTTTCAAAATTATTCTGATAATTTTCTTCAATATTTTCCATAGTAATGTTTTGTGGAATCGGGTATTCCTTAATTGGATTTAGCCGATTTTCAAACACCAAAAACTCGCTCATAAAATCTAAATCGTCCTTCGACACATTGGTAGCCGGTTGGCAGAGCATATCGTTTGGAGGAGCACAATAATCTTGTTGTCGGAATTTTTTATGTTGTAAATATTCGTCGTCGTGATTTTGGCGTTTTCTGAAAGAAAGAAAAAGAAATGATGCGGCTTAAATAGTAAACATTTAAAAAAGTTTTACCTCGGAATTACTGTATTTGAAACCGGTCCCGACTCCTGCAAGACCGGGGACAATAACTGCCCTTGGTGAGTTTCGTATTCCGGCGACGGAAACGAAGGTTGTTGTTCCATCCATTGCTGTGGCTGCTGCTCTGTTTGACCATATTGCTCCGGATGGATTCGAAGAAGTATATTGGGAACTTGAGCAATCTCTTCCCGCTGCCTCTGATTATTACGTCGTCGCTGCCGTTCGGAAATTTGCACCCGTCTGGGCTCGGTTCTGCGATTTGGTCTTTCATCGATCGGAATCACGTGGTGAGTTTTTTCCCAGTTTTTTTGCTTAGGGTACACCAGTTTTGGTTCAATTAACGTGAAAATATCCCGTTCAGCAGGACTTGGATTTTGGTGCATGGTCACTCCACTGCTAAACTGGTTATTCGGTCTTCCATTGTTCATTTCTCGCAGTAGAAAGTCGAGGTATTCTGGAAAACAATAATGTTTGAATAAGTGTTTGGTCTCTGTCTCGGCAAAGTCAAGGAAAATCGGCACTAATTTCGACACAGTTGAATGAGTGCAACCGTCATCAATTCAACGAGAGAGTAATCGAAAGCGTGAGCAGCAAAAAGAAATATGAAAACAATGATATTTTGCGAACTGTGTCAAAATTCGTACTGATATTCCATTTGGGAAATCGGAAAATTCAAATGACTATGTATTTATCCACACTGACATGAGAGAAATATGAAACAAGTAGGGGAAAACTCACTTTCAATAAATCGAATTCGAAATGCTTGTTGGCTACGATCCTTCGAGTTTAAATACTGAACAGCTTGCGAGTTGAAATCATTCAGATACTTTATCATGGAAAAATCCAGCAATCCCTTGTCGCCAAGTATTTCAGACACACTTTTTCGATTGTCATGATCAAATTCATTGCTATTGAACAGGTTGATAATATTGAGCAGGTTTTTCTTATTTTCATCCACACTCATCTTTGATAAAACTTCGTGAAGTTTACGGCGAAATTTCGGTGAGAGTATTTTATCATTAATTTGAATGGAGCTCGAGTACTTGAGATCGTACTCCTTCTTGTCGAGAAAGCGTTGACCTGGAAGAAAGATTTTTGGAGTTTCACGGCGTGTTCAACGGAACGTTATTGGCCGTGCGCTCCGCTGAGTGGACGCTGCTTGTCTGCGTCTCTTCCGCGAGAGTCGCTGGCAGGATGCCATGGCGGGAAACTTTCGTATTTTGAATTGTGTTAAAAGTAATAAAATTCATTTTTTCGTTGTTTCCTTCGTTTTTTTTTGTTTATTATTTATCTTTTTTCTGTCAAATTATTTTTCGCTATCGTTCCGATTTTCTGAGGGTATTATCGATTCAATATTCTTGCCGGTTAAAATAGGATTTCACGTGAAAATTCTGCAAACAACACAATTATTTTGAGAAATAAGAACTCAGGCATTTCATTTCTTGAATTATTAGAAAATTTACGGATTTTAAAAGAACGATTCAAGATTATATTGTGGCTTGATAAGATTCATAAAATACCTGATAAGATCCGTAAAATATCTCATCAGATTCGCATCGCCTAATATTACCCTTAAAATTTCTGATAATATCCGTAAATTTCCTAAAATAATTCGTGAATTTTCTGATAAAAACGGTGAATTTTCTGACAAGATTCGTAAATTTTCTAACAAAATTCCGTCGAATTTCGAGTCAACATTTATTGATTTTTCGTAACAGTGCGATAATGTAGATAAATCACCATTTAAATATAAATATGTTATTTATTGAAAAATATTACAATAAAAATATAAAATACAGAGTTAACAATCAACAAAAAAAAAATAGAATACATAAAAAATAATAGGGAAATTAATGCAGAAAAAAACAGCCTAATTTTTCTAGGGCATCGTTTTAACTTTCTCGTCCTAGAAGGCCCTACTCATTGTTTTGGCAGCTTGTCTGGATCTCGATGTCGCGCTGAAAATAATGATTATGATTCAGCATTAAAAAAATTGATTACATTGCATTTTCCAAAGCGAGTTTTCCAAGTTTTGACGGAACTTCGCCAAAAAATCGTCGAGTGAAACTTGAATCTTCCGTGAAACGAAACAACGATTTAGGACTAAAATGAAAATATTTTTACAATTAAAAGAAGCAGCGTTACCTTTTTTTAAATTTTATTTAAAATCAACCAACTTATGGATTGTACTCGATTGGAAGGTTCTCTTTCTGCGCACCATACCGTCTCGCTGGAACCACTCGCGACGGAACTGCTTGGCGGCTCCATCCGGAGCGTTGGTCCACTCGATGGTGAAACGGCCTCCTTTGGGTCGAGCACTCCACGTGGTGGGTCAACTCCGAGACGCTTCATGTTGGTGGTCTTGATTCCGTATCCGATGCGACGAGCGGAAGAGTTGATCACCTTGATGTGATAAGTGTGCTTGTCGTCGTACGCGCGTTGAACACGATCTTAACGTTCGGATGGGTTGCAATATCTCCTGGTGGGACAGATTGGGCCATTGTTGTTGGTGGTGATAGAGTGGTTAAAGACGCGGACACGATGCACCTGACTTCTGAAAAAATATTATCGGTTTTAAAAATTCGTCACTTCACAAGCGGCGTGAACTTTGTGAGTCTATTCAGCAAAATTTCAAAAATAAGAAAACAATTACAAACAATTAGGAGAAAACCCGGAGAATGCTTCGATAAGTCTCGAACTTTGGGAAGAATGTAATAAATTTTGAAAACAGTTTTATCCCAATTGTTTGTAATTTTTCCCTTTTTCGGATACTTTTGTGAATAAATTCGGGGAATAGAAATAGGCGAAATAGAAATCCTATAAAATAGAAATTTCGGGTTGAGCCGAGAGCTGAACAATTATATCATTGAATTGCAGAATTTCCGATCAAATTGAAATAGCAAATTGCCTTGAAGATACTCAGTTTCACGTTATTTTGTTCAAATGCTTATGGGGACGTTGTTTGTGAATATTTTTGCCTCATCTTTGGCTCAAAATAATCGAAATCTTTTTTTGAAGCAATACTTTGGTTGAAAAACTTGTTAAAATTCCTTCATTTTACGAAAAACCTGAAAAATGTTGAAAATCACCGTTCATTTTAGCACTGAAAAAGCAAGCGCGCTCCATTTCGAACAGTTCAAACATTTTCGGATTTTGGCACACCGTGATGGTGAGAAATTTTTTTTCGTGGACAATCGATTGCAATCATGCAATAAATTTTTCTCAAACTTAAAAGCTTACAACTCTCTGCATTCCCGATTGATTGACATGCTCCCGATTCGACCATATGTGAACATCTGAAAATAAAAAAAATTGTTATGACGAAGATAAAGAGAAAAAAAAATGTAATGGGGCTAACCGGGTTAATCATTTTTTGCGGGGGTACGACAGAATAGAAATAGGCGAAATAGAAATGCTACAAAATAGAAATGCTACAAAAAAGAACTGGAAAAAATAGAACTGCGCGAAATAGAAATGCTACGAAATAGAACGGCTACAAAATAGAAATGAGCGAAATAGAAATGCTACAAAATAGAAAAAATTTTGGCGATGGAGCGCGTTTGCATTATTTTTTCAATTGCTCAGTTTTTCGCCGATTTTCCATTTTTTTTTTTCTGAAACTGCATTGATTTTATACCTTTCTTCATTTTCGATGTTGTTAAGTGTGTAAAATATCTGAAAATTACTGAAAAATCCTATAATATTCGGGAAATTCGAATAATAATGCAAACGCGCTCCATCGCACCGATTTCTATTTCGCCCATTTCTATTTTGTCACATTTCTATTTCGCGCTGTTCTATTCCGCTCATTTCTATTTTGTAGCCGTTCTATTTTTTCCAGTTCTTTTTTGTAGCATTTCTATTTTGTAGCATTTCTATTTCGCCTATTTCTATTCTGTCGTACCCCCTTTTTTGCATCTTGCATTTTTTCTCATTAATTTCACGCAGAAAACTATATTTCTCCAGAATAAGTGCATAAAATCCCGTTTTCTGCAAAAAATCAAAAGGAAAATTAACATTTTCAGATGCAAAAAGTGAATAACCCCATAATGGTCACATTCAAAGTATACAAATCCAAAAAACATTTTCCGCTTCTAAAAAAATGCATCCATGCCGAAAAAGACACCTTTTTTTGGAATTTTTGTATAACTTTAGGCTACAGAAATTACAGTAAATTTATTTATTTATTTGAACGCGAAAACGAGAAAAATGTTGGAAAAAAAAGAAAAAAAAATGAATGAAAAAAATGAAAAAAAAAAAAAAAACCTACTGCCTCTTTCTCTGCACCTCCTCTCTCTCATAGCCTGCGTATCCTTTTTGTGCGGATGAGTGTCTGCGCAGCTAATGCAGCCTACTGTAGAAAAAAATGCGACCACGCTTAGGCCAGAATTTTTTTTTTGGGAAAAAAGCCCGCGCAGTTTAAATTTTATTTTCCAACGTTCCGCCCAACACGCCGTGAGTTTCGGGAAAAAAAAGGATTTAATAGTCACCTTCCGCCGGAATCCCCAACTCTTCCTTGGACCATTTCTTGCACACTGCAACTCTCTCCGCATTTGAAATCAAAACTTTCTGAGCGTCAATCTTCACTTCTGCTTGCTCACATCTTGACACCAGTACATCTTCATCTTTCAGATGCACATCTTCCGGATCCAAATAGAGCCATTTGTTCTTCTTAAGAGCTTCCAGCTCTGCGCTAAGGTTTGCGTACGCTTGATCAATCGATTTTTCATAGGCATCGAGGTGCCAAAGTTGCTTGTGGATCTCGGGAAGTTTGGTCATGTTTTCATGGTCATACGTAAAGTCTCTGGAAATGTTTTCTATATACATTTTAATTAAAAAAAAACTAACTCCTCAAACACAACTTGCTGCTTTACTGGACTTTTCATCACTCCATAATTTACATAGAAGCGGATACAATCATTCAAATTTCTCTGCGCCACGTTGTGCTTTTCAATGATTTCTTTTTTGTTAATTGGCTCTTTGGAGCCAACAAATTGGAGTAAGACTTGATTTGCTTTGGCGGTTGTTAGATTTGGACCTCTATCCTCCAAAAGGCTCTCGTCTGGTTTTCGGCATTTAGCAGGTCGTTTCGGAATGTTGGACGATAGTGTGTAGTTTGAAGGAGCTGACATTTTGAGCTCTGGAAATGGTTTTAAAAAACATTTTAAATTAAGAGGAGGTCAAACAATTAAAAAAAAGGGCTAGAAATTTAAATGGATAGAGTAAGACTACCGGTGTTGTTGACTAATGAGAAGGTCCTTAAAAAGAGGTGGACCTTATGTGTAGATGTAAATGGACCAAGACCGCGCGTATGAACCACTCGTAAAACTGTCAGTAGTTTAGTGGGTGGGGCAGCTGTTTTTAGCAGAAATTCATGGCGTGTTGGACGGAAGGTTGGAAAATAAAATTTAAACTGCGTAAGTTTTTTCTCGAACAAAAACTTTGGACCAACCTAACTTGTAAGCAGGCAAATTATCATTACCTATCTTTTCTGTACCTACCTTTGTTCAGTTACCTACTTTGATCATTACCTACCATGATCTTTACCTACCATTTGAAAAAACTTTCTTTACCTACCATGACCGTTTTTGCTTAATTTGCCCATATTCTTTCTCTATCTTTTTGAAATTCATGTAGGGGGATTTCAAATCCTCCCAGATCACTATTTTCGGCCTTTGCCAGTTTCAAAATTAAGTAATAGAAAAAGTAGGTAAAGAACATATTCTATTTTGGTAGGTAATGAACATGGTAGGTAATGATCAAGGTAGGTAACTGAACAAAAGTAATGATAATTTACCGTAGGCGTAGTCGGACTTTCCTGCCGTAGGCTGCAATTAGCTGCATAGCCACTCGGTTATGTTAAAACGGATACGAAGAGGAGACGCAGAGTGCGCGGAAATGTTTTGTAATAAAGTCCCAGCGGCTCTCGGCGTAGAGACGCAGACAAGCAGCTTCCCCTCCGCGGACCGCGTTGCACGGTGTCCCAAAGTGGAAAAATGTCTTCAACTGTCTTCACTCTCTTCTCTCTCCCTCACCACCGCAGCGCAGCTATTTTTTCAACGGGAATTTGTTTAATTTTCGATTTTCAGCAAACCTAGACTACTTTTTAAAAATCTGTCATTAAAATATATTCTTCAGGTCAAATGCTTCATTTTTATTACAAAAACACCACGATTGATGCAGAATTGACGGAGAACATGCATTTTAAAATGTTGAAACATCAAGAAAAAAACCGAATCCGCACGTTTCGAGCTGGTCGTGGTATTAAAATGTTCGCGAGAAAATTCTGCACAAGGGAGACATTTGAAATGCATTATTATGTTGCAGAAAATTGAGTTTTTAGTAAAATTCTGTACTAATTTTTTTTTAATGCATCTCCTCCGTCAATTCTGCACCAATCTCGTGGTTTTTGTAATAAAAATGAAGCATTTGACCTGAAAAATATATTTTAATGACAGATTTTCAAAAAGTGGTCTAGTTTTGCTGAAAATCAAAAAAGAAACAAATTCCCGTTGAAAAAATAGCTGCGCTGTGGTGATGAGGGAGAGAGAACGAGAGATGCGCCAGCAGTTGTTCGTAGCGGCGCTTTTCCCGTCCGGGACACCGTGCGTTGCCAATAATTTTCCGGCCTGCACACCGTGAAATGTTATATAATTCAAACGAAAATGGGAACAAATCTCTTCATTTCCCATGCTGTTTCTTACATTGCCGTTTGAATTTAAAAAGTACGCTAACACCGCGTTGCAATTTTTTTGTTTTCACATTATACAGGCTAATTAAAGCATAAGATACAGTACCGGACAAAAAGATATCATATTTTGGTTTTTGGAGTATAACTTTTGATTGGAGAGGGTTATGGTTCTGAAAATTTGCATGAATCGGTCCCGTAATGTTTTTGACAAGCTTCCAAAATGGATTTGGTCATTTTGGAAAACTGCAGATTTTTCGAAAAATTTCAGATGCCAAATTTTCGACCCAAAAATAATTTTTTTTTTCAGATTTTTCAAGGCTCGAAATTTATTTTTAAAATAAAGTTTCAAAACTAAAAGTATGATTTTAGTTGACTATGGATCGATCGGACAATTTTCAGCTGAGTTACAGCACTTTGAATATCAGGGTCCACGTGGGTAAGTCAACTATAACTTTTATTGAGAATCACCAAAACCAAAGAAAACAAAAGCAAATTAGATAAAAACTGTTAAAAAGCAAATTTTATTTGGTTTTATTCGGTTTTGGTGATTCTCAATAAAAGTTATAGTTGACTTACCCATGTGGACCTTGATATTCGAAGTGCTGTAAGTCAGCTGAAAATTGTCCGATCGACCCATAGTCAACTAAAATCATACTTTTAGTTTTGAAACTTCATTTTAAAAATAAATTTCGAGCCTTGAAAAATCTGAAAAAAAAATTTATTTTTGGGTCGAAAATTTGGCATCTGAAATTTTTCGAAAAATCTGCAGTTTTCAAAAATGACCAAATCCATTTTGGGAGCTTGTCAAAAACATCACGGGACAGATTCATGCAAATTTTCAGAACCATAACCCTCTCCATTCAAAAGTTATACTCCAAAAACCAAAATATGATATCTTTTTGTCCGGTACTGTATAATAATTCCAGAATTGCAAGCAAATTTCCTATTAGCCTTTAAAAATATAAGATAGATTTGCAATGTGCTGCTATATTTAACGACACAAAGGCTCAAACTTGGTAGGTGCTGTGGGAATCGACAATGTGAAGATTTGTAACGAAAATCTATACATTGATTTTCTTATACAGCGGCCGACTACAGATAGAAATGTACAGGCTATTGTCAATCAAACCCCCATAAATTTATACATTGATTATAAACAAGATTCTTCTAAAAAAATTTAAAATATTGTGTTTTCAATCGGCTTGCGACATGAAAAGGCGAAACTCCGCCCACTATATTTATTTCGTTCGCGCTCCACCGAAACCTATTGCGGGCGCTGATATGAGAGAAGTTAAACTGTTAGAGAAAACGAGAGAGACAGAAAAATTCAATTAATAATGCTGACATATTGAGCTCGGAACCACTCGTCGACAGTCTTCAGAGGCAAACGCTCCTCAATAAAGAGCAGGGCAAGCTGATAGTTCGGAGCCAGAAAGTGAACTCTCACGTTTTTCCAGAACTTTTTACCAAACAGGTAAATATCCAAGTCCGTTTTTCTGTACATCTAAAAAAATTCTGATGTTTTTTAAAAATCTATTCACTCTAAACTCACCTTCTTACAATACTTTCTCATAGCCTCTTTCTTCTCATTCATCATTCTATACTTCTTCTTTTTTCCAAACGTATCCAAAAGTATCTGGAATGGCGAGTTGTGAGTCACTAGTTTGGCGCCGTATAGATGCTCAGTTTTTTCGATTGCAAACTGGTAGGAGATGAGATTGTCGTTAATGTTCAGGACGATGAGCTGAGCAGGGTCTCCGATCGCGAATGGATCGCTTTCTTGCCAGAAACGAGCTCCGGCTAGCGAGCAAAAGTCGGAGGTGTGCTTGTAGTCCTTAAATGAATTCTAATAGGTAATTTTGTTGTAATTCTGAATGTTGAATATACCGTAAAAACTCTAATAGAACGGCATACCCTTCTATTGTTTCATTTAATCACAAGTGCCGGGTATTTAGAGGTTGGCAAACCAAACTCGGCAAAACACTTTCTGGCCCAGCAGGAATGAGACGACCGAAGTTTGGTGTGTAAACCTCTAAATACCCGGCAGTTGTGATTAAATGAAAGAATAGAAGGGCATACCGTTCTAGTAGAGTTTTTACGGTACATACAGTAGGGTCCACCGAAATATCCCCTTTTGGTTTTTCAGCTACAACTTTTTTCAGAGAATGGCTAGGAACTTGAGGTGAACTGTGAAAATGTTCCAAAATAAGCCAGAAATATGATCCGGTTTAGCTTTTACCGATACATTTTTTTTTCTAAAAATTAAAAAAAATCGACTTTTCGACTTTTAACAAAAACCGTTTATTGAGATTTCACCCGGGAAACGACTTGTAAATGAGGTAAGAAACGATAGAAACACTTTCAAACTGATCAATACAACCCTCGAGAATCGATAACAGTTTGACATATTCTTGGAATTGACTGGATCAGGTTGGTTAGAACAGACTGTGGAATCTGAGCCCACGCAGTCTGCAACTGAGAGAATTTCTCGTCGGCATTTCGAGCACGAATGCCGAAAACGCGTCTCTCAAGCTCTTCTCACTAGTGCTCGATAGGATTGAGGTCGGGGCTCTGGCTCTGGCCGATCACACGAGCTCTGCACCGCTTCACATATTTTCTAACTGTGGAACGATCGACGTTGAACTGCACAGCAAGTTGCCTAGCAATCGCAATTGCAAATTGCTGGTTGGGGATCAAATCTACTTTTCCTTTAGTTTTTGTCATTATCTAAATCAATAGATATTGAAGACTCTGGAAAATATTGGATTTGTAGCTTTAAAAAATAGAAAAAACGATAAAAATCGTGAAAATTGAAAAAAAAAATTAGAAAAATTGTTATGGGTAAAAGCTAAACTGGATAATTATTCTGGCTTATTTTTTAACATTTTCCCAAGTTCCTAGCTCTTCTCTAAAATAAAATGTATAGCTGAAAAACCAAAAGAAGATATTTAAGTGGTCGCTACTGTATTGACTCACCATGCTCAAATACTGATGGATTTTCAGCGCGCCACCGAGCAGATCCATTGCGGTATCTCTCGTCTTGACAATTGGCGGCAAAAAGGTAAATGGATTGATGACTTTTTCCATAGATAAGGTTTTTCCAGATGTTTGATTGTCCTTGCTTCTATTGATGATGTCATAAATACTGCCCGCGAGCATTTCTAAAGCTCTGGAAAGTGTTAACTTAAAAATAAAGTTGAAAAACCACTTAATTGGAAAAAGTGGGCGGGATTCGCAGCTAAAAAGAAGACATACAGTATCTCTCGATTTCAATGACTCAGAGCAAAAAATTTTTTTTTCTCATTTTCCCTGAGAATGAATCAGATGCATCATGTCATGTGTCAGGACTGTACTTAAAAATTAAAAAAAAACCTTCTGACCTATCTTTTCTTTACTATTATTAAGCACTGAAATTTGTCAGTATGTGTGTGAGATTTCATGCCACCAACTTTTTCTCCTACTTCTAGGGGACCGATTTGCACCAAACTTGGCTAAGCATTTTGAAACACAAGGGGCATGAGGCGGCCGAAGTTTTTTTTAGAATCGAACAAGTTTGAATGGTAGAATACTGTGTGCACTTAGAATTTTCTCTTTTCCCACTTTTCTCGAGTTCACACGTGTGGCGTATCAATCTTCTTCTTTTTTTTTTAAGTCTACCAGTCGCGTCCGCATGTACTCCACCAGGGCCATCGATGGGAGGGCGCCTGTGGTCTAAGCGCTTTGGCTGTGATTCTTGATTTGTTTTGTAGGCCGGGGATCAATACCTTACTTATCTTTATAGTTTTTTGTTAGGAATTTCGTGTTTTTTTCTCATCTTTCCGTTCTCCAACTTTTTGGGAGACATGGAAATCTTGAATTTTCAAATGAAAGCCATCCTTTTCTATCATATAACAGGGATGTGTTGAATTGATGCGGAATAAAATTTTTTATCAAAAACAGAGGATAAAGCTACTCAAAAAAACATAATGGAATTTGTTGAACGAGCAATTCCTCTGCTTATTGAGAAATGAAACGGATTAAAAAAAAATTAGACTGTTGAATAATACTAGGAGAAACTCTTCTGAAAACCGAGGGAAAACACTAAATTGGGGAATTCAAAACCGAGAAAGTTTCGTCAGTTTACGTTTTGTTTTTCTACGGTTTTGGAAAAAAAAATTTTAGGAAAATTTGCGAGAGAGTCAGGGAAAAATGGTGGAAACGAGAAAGAATTCTGAACTTCCTGCCACTTCATGTACTCCGCGCGGTTTTTCTTTTAAAATTTAGAGTACGGTTGTTATTTGATGGATTTTTGCAATGAATCAGGAAACAACTACCAAAAACTGTTTTTTCCTGCATGGAATAGGTTCGCAACACAATTCTAACGCAATGAATTGTTCAAAAAATGGGTAGATAGGAAAACAATAAAATTTAGATTTTAATACATTCAATTTTGGTGGTTTGCTGATTTTCCTGTAAAACTTTTTAAAAATTCAGGGAGACTCGCGCGTCCCCAAGCACACCCAGAAGGTTTTTGACGGCAACAGCCGGCAACAACCTTCTGGTTAATGATGAAGCAGGGACTCTTATCCAGTAGAAACACCATGAAAATGACACTTAAAAATAGTTTCGCGTCTGTTTCGCGCTATACCGGCGGTCCGAGGCGTGTCTGCGTATACTTCTCTTCTAACACGGCACAGATCATCGTCGGAGCTAATGGGCAACCAGGATTCTGATTGCGAAGCAACATTAAAAATTGCCTCGGGATTTGGCACACCAGATCTGCTCGGGGCAGCTAATGGACAGCTAATAGGCAACTAGTCGGCAAATTGCCGCAAATTCCCTGAGCATGAGTTTTTTAGATTTTTGCTCTGCCAAACCCACGCCACCCCGCTGCCAATCCAATTTCATACCTGTGCCTGATCTTTACCGTTTTTACCTTCAAGTTTTTAATGTCATTGAAAACACAATATTTTCTGTTTATTGAAAACAATGCTACGCACTCTTAAGATCGCGTGCCATTTTCACGGCGTGTTGGGCGGAACGTTGGAAAATAAAATTTAAACTGCGCGGGCTTTTTTCCCAAAAAAAAAATTCTGGCCTAAGCGTGGTCGCATTTTTTTCTACAGTAGGCTGCATTAGCTGCGCAGACACTCATCCGCACAAAAAGGATACGCAGGCTATGAGAGAGAGGAGGTGCAGAGAAAGAGGCAGTAGGTTTTTTTTTTTTTTCATTTTTTTCATTCATTTTTTTTTCTTTTTTTTCCAACATTTTTCTCGTTTTCGCGTTCAAATAAATAAATAAATTTACTGTAATTTCTGTAGCCTAAAGTTATACAAAAATTCCAAAAAAAGGTGTCTTTTTCGGCATGGATGCATTTTTTTAGAAGCGGAAAATGTTTTTTGGATTTGTATACTTTGAATGTGACCATTATGGGGTTATTCACTTTTTGCATCTGAAAATGTTAATTTTCCTTTTGATTTTTTGCAGAAAACGGGATTTTATGCACTTATTCTGGAGAAATATAGTTTTCTGCGTGAAATTAATGAGAAAAAATGCAAGATGCAAAAAATGATTAACCCGGTTAGCCCCATTACATTTTTTTTTCTCTTTATCTTCGTCATAACAATTTTTTTTATTTTCAGATGTTCACATATGGTCGAATCGGGAGCATGTCAATCAATCGGGAATGCAGAGAGTTGTAAGCTTTTAAGTTTGAGAAAAATTTATTGCATGATTGCAATCGATTGTCCACGAAAAAAAATTTCTCACCATCACGGTGTGCCAAAATCCGAAAATGTTTGAACTGTTCGAAATGGAGCGCGCTTGCTTTTTCAGTGCTAAAATGAACGGTGATTTTCAACATTTTTCAGGTTTTTCGTAAAATGAAGGAATTTTAACAAGTTTTTCAACCAAAGTATTGCTTCAAAAAAAGATTTCGATTATTTTGAGCCAAAGATGAGGCAAAAATATTCACAAACAACGTCCCCATAAGCATTTGAACAAAATAACGTGAAACTGAGTATCTTCAAGGCAATTTGCTATTTCAATTTGATCGGAAATTCTGCAATTCAATGATATAATTGTTCAGCTCTCGGCTCAACCCGAAATTTCTATTTTATAGGATTTCTATTTCGCCTATTTCTATTCCCCGAATTTATTCACAAAAGTATCCGAAAAAGGGAAAAATTACAAACAATTGGGATAAAACTGTTTTCAAAATTTATTACATTCTTCCCAAAGTTCGAGACTTATCGAAGCATTCTCCGGGTTTTCTCCTAATTGTTTGTAATTGTTTTCTTATTTTTGAAATTTTGCTGAATAGACTCACAAAGTTCACGCCGCTTGTGAAGTGACGAATTTTTAAAACCGATAATATTTTTTCAGAAGTCAGGTGCATCGTGTCCGCGTCTTTAACCACTCTATCACCACCAACAACAATGGCCCAATCTGTCCCACCAGGAGATATTGCAACCCATCCGAACGTTAAGATCGTGTTCAACGCGCGTACGACGACAAGCACACTTATCACATCAAGGTGATCAACTCTTCCGCTCGTCGCATCGGATACGGAATCAAGACCACCAACATGAAGCGTCTCGGAGTTGACCCACCACGTGGAGTGCTCGACCCAAAGGAGGCCGTTTCACCATCGAGTGGACCAACGCTCCGGATGGAGCCGCCAAGCAGTTCCGTCGCGAGTGGTTCCAGCGAGACGGTATGGTGCGCAGAAAGAGAACCTTCCAATCGAGTACAATCCATAAGTTGGTTGATTTTAAATAAAATTTAAAAAAAGGTAACGCTGCTTCTTTTAATTGTAAAAATATTTTCATTTTAGTCCTAAATCGTTGTTTCGTTTCACGGAAGATTCAAGTTTCACTCGACGATTTTTTGGCGAAGTTCCGTCAAAACTTGGAAAACTCGCTTTGGAAAATGCAATGTAATCAATTTTTTTAATGCTGAATCATAATCATTATTTTCAGCGCGACATCGAGATCCAGACAAGCTGCCAAAACAATGAGTAGGGCCTTCTAGGACGAGAAAGTTAAAACGATGCCCTAGAAAAATTAGGCTGTTTTTTTCTGCATTAATTTCCCTATTATTTTTTATGTATTCTATTTTTTTTTTGTTGATTGTTAACTCTGTATTTTATATTTTTATTGTAATATTTTTCAATAAATAACATATTTATATTTAAATGGTGATTTATCTACATTATCGCACTGTTACGAAAAATCAATAAATGTTGACTCGAAATTCGACGGAATTTTGTTAGAAAATTTACGAATCTTGTCAGAAAATTCACCGTTTTTATCAGAAAATTCACGAATTATTTTAGGAAATTTACGGATATTATCAGAAATTTTAAGGGTAATATTAGGCGATGCGAATCTGATGAGATATTTTACGGATCTTATCAGGTATTTTATGAATCTTATCAAGCCACAATATAATCTTGAATCGTTCTTTTAAAATCCGTAAATTTTCTAATAATTCAAGAAATGAAATGCCTGAGTTCTTATTTCTCAAAATAATTGTGTTGTTTGCAGAATTTTCACGTGAAATCCTATTTTAACCGGCAAGAATATTGAATCGATAATACCCTCAGAAAATCGGAACGATAGCGAAAAATAATTTGACAGAAAAAAGATAAATAATAAACAAAAAAAACGAAGGAAACAACGAAAAAATGAATTTTATTACTTTTAACACAATTCAAAATACGAAAGTTTCCCGCCATGGCATCCTGCCAGCGACTCTCGCGGAAGAGACGCAGACAAGCAGCGTCCACTCAGCGGAGCGCACGGCCAATAACGTTCCGTTGAACACGCCGTGATTTTCATTCGCTTATCACAGTAATCAACGATCGCGTAAATGTGACATGCTCAAAAAACAAAAAAAAATTGACAAAGGTCTATCTACATTTCTTATCACCGTATCACATTTGTATTTTCTTTTTATTTATTCTGACCATTTTGTTTCATTTTCCCCGATGTTGCTTCTTTTATTTCTCCTCGCCCTTGGTGCAAATTCTCAAAAAATTGTCACCACCAGCTACGGAGAGCTCAAAGGTGTTACCCAGTATTCGAGTACTGATGGGAATCACAAGTATACATTTAAAGTTAGATAAAGTCCTTGGAATAGTTTAAAAGAAACGGTTTTTTAAGAGCGTTCCATTTGCCAAGCCACCTGTTGGAAACTTGCGATTTGCACTTCCTTTGGAGCCGGAGCCATGGACTGGAATTCTAGACGCTTCTAATTACAGGTACGTGATTGTTTTACTTCTTTTTTGTTTTGAAGTTGTTTAGTGCGGCGTGTATGAGCAACTCGACTCTAACCGGCTCACCACAACATTACATCAGCGAGAATTGTTTATACGTTAACATTTTTACAAGTGAAGAGTGTTTGGTATGCAATTTTTGAAAAAAATGTTGTTTTTATTTTTTGTTTTGCTTTTTCTTGCAGAATAAAAAATGTCCCGTAATAATTTACTACCACGGTGGAGCTTTCAACCTGGACTCAGCGACCATGTTCCCTGATGATTTTATTTTGGAACGATATGTTGGAGAGGGCGTAGTTTTTGTAATTCCAGCCTACAGGCTTGGTGTTCTTGGCCAATTATATTTTGGACCAAGCAACTTGTTGAGCGAGAATGTTTTCATGTTTGGTAGGAAAATAACACGGTGTGTTGAACGGAACGTCGGAAAATGAAATTTAAACTTCGCGGTCTCATTTTTCTACCGTAGGTTGCATTTAGCAGCACAGTCACTCTTCTGCGTTGAAACGGATACGAAGAGGAGACGCAGAGAAGCAGAGTGCGAGGATATTGTTGTTTTGTAGCAAACTCTCGCCGGAGAGACGCAGACACTCAGCGGAGCGCGTTGCCAATAACGTTCCGCGTAGCACGCCGTGCGTGAATTAACCCTTTTTAAATTAAAAAAGTGACTTTTTCTAAAGATATTGTGAAATCGTTGCACTACGTCCACAACGAAATCTCTAATTTTGGAGGGGACCCAAATCAGGTCACTATTATGGGACACTCGACTGGCGGTACTATCGTTGATGCACTTGGATTTTCTGAGTCTTATTTTTATTAGTTTTGATTTAAAATTGAAAAAAAACCCTCTTTATTTTCAGCCTGATCGATCCTGAAATGAAACTGTTCCAAAAACTGATAGCTCTCAGTGCCCCAGGACTTTTTGCTTATATGGATTTGATGGTGGACAATTCTTTTAATTTTGCTGAACGGATCGGGGTAATATCTTATGTTCTTCCATTTTTCCCCAAGAATTGATAATTAATTTCACTATTTGAATGTAGTGCTGGCCCGGAAACACCACACAACGATCCGAAGCAAATATCGCTGAAATTTTGAAATGTCTTCGTGAAAAACCAGCAAGCGAGCTTTTGACACTTCAAAGAGAGTTAGAAAGCAATAAAGTGATGGATTTCCGAGGTCTTATCAAAGGAGCACCGTTTATGAAGTTTCAGGGGAAAATAGCTGATTTAAAAAAAAATGCCTCTGTAAGAAAATGTTCCTTTCACTTCTTGTTTTTTAATCAACAATTTAAAGCCAAGAAAAATGATATGCGGAGTCACTGAGCATGAGTTCCGTACTTCTCTGAACGCAACTTCTTACACTCCAGGAGAATTTATAGATTTTGATCACCCAAGACAAGTTTATGCTCATTTTGATGAACTCCTAAAAAGCAATGGTAAGTTTCTGCGCTCTCCTGATCCCTGTAAACTTGACAATTTTCCAGAAGACAACTGGAAAAGCAGTTACACCGCTGGAATCTTCCTTTCGGCAGCCACCTACTCTGAAGCACTGGTGAACGCTGGTGGAGAGGCGTATCTGTTTGAAACTCGTCAAAAACCGTACAGCTTCCATGTTTCTGATATGCAGTATTTTATTGGCATTCACAGAGAAGTACATCATCGTCCCGACATGGATATTCTTGACAGTTTTTATTCCCAAATGCTGGTGAATTTTACAAAGTTTGGTGAGCCATCACCGAATTGGGAAGCGTTTGACCCGACGAAGATGAACTATTTGGCTTTGGAAGTTGACACCAAACTGGGAATCGGCCCAGAAATGAAAAATGATTTTCACGAGTTGGAGAGGGATATTTGGCTGGTGGATATGGTGCAATACGATCAAAATTTGACAGAGATGGTAAATATACATTGCACACTGTTCCGCGCTCTATCGGTGACGCGACACATTTTTTGTCTGCGAATCTTAGAGAGCGTAACTAATTGCAAAACACCTGTAGTATTTTTTTCAGATCACAAAGCAGGCGTCACTACCACTACCAAACAATTCTACCGAGCCTATTATAGAAATGATACCAAAAGAAGTGATAATATTTACCCCTTTTATTCGCTCAACTACATATACCTCCATTTTGGGAAACGAGAATCTCCAAATTTTCAAACAGTGGTGGTTCTATTTAATTTTAGTTGCAATCGCTTTGTTCGTTATTCTTTTGGTAGTTTACTTCCGAAAGAAAAATACAGAGGAGCTGATACCCCTTATTGCGTAAACTGTATATGTAAATAATTTTCGCTTGTAAATTGATTTATTTTAAAATTAAATTAAATATAAAACATCCTGTCAACATCAACAAATATTGGCGTTTGTATGAATTTATGTACATATGTATGAAAAGCGCTGTCTGTTGGTTGCGTTTTTTTTATCAGTAAGTGATCATTTTGTTTTTGAAGCTTTTCTACTTCTATTAACAACAATACATACTTCCTCGTGTAATGCAAGCTATTATTTTAATTTTTACGCTTTTAAACTTTGTTCTAGCAATTAAAGTAATAAATACCAGTTTTGGAAAAGTTAGAGGTATTACTGACTATTCCGATCAAAATAATTTCAAGTACATTTTTAAGGTGAGTGTTTTTTTTTGAGGTTTATATTTAAAAAAACCTTGAAGGGAGTTCCATTTGCAAAGCCACCCACTGGAAACTTGAGATTTGCCCTCCCTCAGCCGCCTGATAATTGGAATCATATCCTGGATGCTTCTAGATACCGGTAGCCGATAATATATCGATTTTTCATTGAACACAATTTTTTTAAAGACCTGCCTGCCTTAGCAACTCTTCACTGACTTCCACACAATCAGACATTAGTGAAGATTGTCTTTATTTGAACATTTTCACGAGCGAGGCATGTCTGGTGAGCACGGAGACTAGACAACTTTGATTGACAGTCTCACCATGTTTCTTTTCAGCTCAAAAAGTGTCCCGTGATAGTGTATTACCATGGCGGTTCGTTCAATTTGGACTCGGCAACAATGTTTCCTGACCAGTTCATATTGGAGCGATATGTGGGCGAGGGCGTTGTTTTTGTGATTCCCGCGTTTCGATTGGGAGCTTTTGGACAGTTGTTTTTTGGCGAATCTGAAATTGATGTACTGCCATCTAACCTTCTTGTTTATGGTTGGTTAAAAGCACGGCGTGTTGCCCGGAACGGTATTGGACAACGCTGATGGGGGAGGCTGCTAGTCTGCGTCTCTTCGGCGAGAGCCGATAAAAACAATTTCCTCGCACTCTGCTCTTCTCTGTGTCTCCTCTTCTTATCAGTTTAACGCAGATGAGTAGCTGCGCAGCTAAAAACAGTTTTTGGTAAAAAAAAAGCAACCACGGGAAAAAACCAGCGCGGTTTAAATTATATTTTCCAACGCTCCATCCAACACGCCGTGAACGGCATATTTTGTTTGAAAGCACGCGTGTTTGAAAACAAAATATTTATTTAAAAAAACACATTACATACATATTTCAGATTGTTTACGTGCCCTTGAATTTGTACATGAAGAAATTTCCAAATTTGGTGGAAACGTTAATGACGTCACAATTATGGGTCATTCTTCAGGCGGGAGTTTGGTAGACTCATTAGGATTTTCTACAGTATTCGATCAGGAAATGAGGCTTTTCCAAAAAATGATAGTGTTAAGTTCTCATGGATTATATGGATTTGTGGATATTCAAGTTAACAATTCGAAAGAACTTGCTATAAGACTCGGGGTGCTCTAAATCAAACGTTTTCCGGTTTAGATTGTTTTTTTTTTCGGTTCCAGTGCTCTCTTCATAATTCTACAACCCAAGAAGTTCTCGGTTGCCTTCGAAAAAAAGACGCTCGGCAAATTTTGAATACTCAAAAAGAAATGGAGGAAAACGACAATTTATTCTTCAAAGCTATTTTACAAGCGCCCCCGTTGATGAAAATGAATGAAAGAATAGAGGATTTAAAGAAAAATCCCAAGGTAGACGATTAATAAAATTAGTTTTTAATATGTATGTACAATTAGCCCAGAAAAATGCTATGTGGTGTGGCAGAGCACGAGTTTGAAAAGTTTCAATACAACAATTACTACGTTTCCGGAAGGTTTTTGGATTTTGAGAACCCAGTGGAGGTTGTTATGATTTATCGGAGCAATTATACTAATTCTTGTAAGTTGGAAGAAAAATGATAATTGGTCTCGCGCTTCACTGATGACGCGAGGCGTTTCTGAGCGCCGGAAAAAATGGAAGAAGATAAGTTAGACAGTTAGACAGAACGAGGCATTGGGAAAACCCAAAAAACCCCGAAACACGACACGCCTCACCTCACCGTTAGAGCGATTTCAAAGCAAACACCCAAAATTTCATTTCAGCAGCCGCATTGGTAAACAGTGACAGCTCCTCAGTTTTTGTATCCGCTGCCACGTACTCTGAAGCCCTCGTTAACGCTGGCGGGGAAGTCTATCTGTTTGAGTCCCGACAAAAACCTTACACAATGCACATTTCTGATATGCAGTTTTTCATTGGAATACACCGCGAATCAGTGCACACCACCGATATGGATATTCTAGACAGGTTTTACTCGAAAATGCTCGTGAATTTCACAAAGTTTGGAGAGCCTTCGCCCAACTGGCAAAAGTATGATCCCGCAAAAATGAACTTTTTATCTCTTGAAGTGGACTCTGATAGAAAAATAGAGCCAAGGATGGAAAATGGGTTTCATGAGGAGTTGGTGAATTTTTGGATGATAGACATGTTTGAGTTGGATCAAAATATTACTGAGCAGGTAACACGGAACAAGAGGAAACAAGTTGATAAGTGTATTTTAGAAGAAAAATGGAAATCTGCCAGTGGGATTTCTTCCAACTGAAAAATCAATTTCTACATCAGCTTCAGTTGCCGTCTCAACTATAAATTCCCCTACAACGACAACAATAAATGTTCCAAAAACAAACGAAACCGAGGAGTTTTCCACGTTAAGCCCGATTTCCGAGAACTACGCTATTTATCAACAATGGTGGTTTCCTGTGTTGATTTTGTTAGCTTTATTGGTTTTAATATTTGTTTTTCTTATTCTCAAAAAACATATCAATACGGAATATGAGCCAATTTAATTTTTCTATTTTTTGTTTTTGTTTTCTGTTTATGGAATTATCCATTTTCTTGACTTAATAGCTCTTAAAAATAAAAATAAAATTATTTCGCGTAATTATTCTCGTATGCATTTGCGCGTCAGTTCACGTGTCTGCATACTAGCATGATTTTCTGTCGTAAGTTTAAATGCCGCCTACGCAGACGTTTGAACCGACGCTCTAAACCATAAAAGCAAATTCTAAAACTCAAGAAAAGCTAGTTCAGAATAATTACCAATCAAGCCACCCCATTCAAATTTTGCAGCCAGATTGCGAGCCAAAATTTATCCATAAGGAAATCTTGATGACCATCCGGATGGCATTAATCTTATGAGCAACACAACGCAGCGGGTGCTCGACTTTTGGGTTTTATCGGTCCAAATCTTGTTCCTTTTCCCTTTTTTTGCTTTTGATTTTGATTTTCATGAAAAATACGTCAAGTTCTGGTACATCAACTTGACGGGAAGGCGACGAGACAGGTAGCTGCCGACACCCTCATTTTTCACAAACCCGATTAGATTTTGGCAAATTCTAGGACACAGGAAACCCGGCGAAATTGGCGTTAAAGATTTATGCGTTAGAGATTTAATTTTTTTTTTGAAATGGGATATTCTATGTATTTCCTGGTTGTTTTCTTTTCTTCGTGGGTGGTTTAACACTATCCTCTTTATCCTTTTTTATAAATTTCAAATCCGACTCAACCCAACTCAACCCAGCCCTGCTCATTAAAATTCGACCACCCATCTAACCATGACTTAACAATCGTGTCTCACTTGAATTATGTGTGGTGAGATCGAGTAGAATGGGTGGAGCTGAGACCAAATGCTCATCGTTGCTCATGTCACTTTTGCTTTTCGATGCCTGCTACGTGTGTGTAAAAGATAGAAAGTGATTATGTGTGTTGATTTCGAATTGATTCAAAATTCAGGGTGGGGTATAGTTTGTTCTTTCTTCACTAATTGACACGGCACTTAATTTTTTTTAACGTTTCCTTTCAAGTAGCATACACGCCTGGGAAACTTTTAGTGCTTATTTACTCCGTTGTTTTTTCTTCTTCTTCTTCTTCTTTTTCTGTTTCTATTTATTTTCTTCCAAAAAAACGTGCATAGTTTCTAGTTTTCTTTCTTCCTTCTTTTTTTTCTTGTCGGTGTCGGATTTCATTTAACTATGAACTACACTTTATATACATCCCTGTATCTACATTTAAAAAAATTGCCCTTGACTCTTCATCTGGACACCAGGAAATTCTATTTGTGTTCAGATACATCACTTGAGCTTTAAAAAAACTGAGAAGGGCGGAACGACCAGATGCTTTTCCATTCCATTCCATTCTCCATTGTTTCAATGTCGTTCTTATGTACTATCTATCCGAGTTTTTTTTTTCCTTCAATCCCATTGAATCAAATCACCTCGCCACCAAATCAAAAGTTACACACGCACACACACACAATTGTCTTTCAATCCCTCAATCCTTCAACTTTTCGATTCCTCAATTCTTCTCTCACTCCCTCCTGTTTCCTACCGGAGAGGACTACCGTTTCCAACATACATAGAAAACCAAAACATAAACTTCTGCCTTCGAGGTATCATTCCACAGATTAGTAATCGGAGCCCCCGCTTGCCTCCTGCCAATAAAACTGACACTAATTGACTAATTGGATATCAATGGCCAAGAGCCCGCGCACAGAGCAACTGTCAGGTAAACCAATGTGGGTCCGAACTTTTCTAAAGAATCAAAATATTATTTTCCATATCTCCCTCCGGCTGTTATGTTGTCACTTTCTTCGCGATTCTTGCGTTTGAAAGTGATAGGTGATACGATAGGCGTATGAACATGCAACCTACATTGCGGCGTTGAATTTCACTATTTTGTTTGTGTTATTCTTGTTTATTTTGTTATTCGGTTTTTTTGGTGTACTGGGCTACTTTGATTACCAAAACTATTTTTGTTAATGCAGTGTTACTTTCAGGAATGCAGAAAATTCGGTAAAAATTCTCTAAAACAATATAAAAAAATTTTGAAATGTTTTAAAATTTTCCGTTTCCGTTGTTGAAAACTTTGGAATTATAGGTCAATCCGAGAATTTTTTTTTTGGATTTTTCTGCAGTCCTGTGAACCAATTCAGCCTTTTTAACACTCTGGAAGTGAAGTTCATTTGCCACTATAACTTTTTTGTCAAGAAAAATAAATTTTTTTTTAAATTTTTAAAAATAAATAAAATTTACTTGGGTTCATAATTTTTTTAAAGGAGTATTTTTGAAGCTTTCCTTATAACTTTGTTCAAATATTTTTAATCAAGACAGCTTGGAAAACCTTTTTAAAGCGTTCAAAACTTCATTGAAATCGAGGATTTTGAAAAATCAAACGTTAAAAAAATGTCTCGCTAAGCTGGTGGATTTTTACCTTTCTTTTGAGCAAATTTTGTGTAATTTTATGATTTTTAAAGCACGTCCAATTAAATATTTGGCTGTCTTATTAAAAAATAAGGAGTTTTCAGATACCTTTTTTTGTTCATCCAACGTTTGAAGATGAAGATGAAGATGAAGATGAGATGAGATGCACACTTTAGTTTGCTTCCCTTTTTTTCAAGTGTTCCTCTTTACTCCCAGAGCAACTTCAATAAACACCAATCGCTCTTCTTCTTCTTTTTCTTTTTCACTAACTTACTTTTCCTAAAGCTCAGCTCGGTCAGCAAAAAAGTGCCAACCAACCGTCAACACCAAGCGTTTTTTTCTTCCCTCACTCTTCACAGCTTTTAATCCTTGTCTTCTGTTGCAAATATTTATGTTCTTCCGGGCCCCCCCCCCCCCCCCCCCCCCCCTACACACAACTGCTGTCGTCGCCCCGCAAAACCGCAAGGGTAGCCGCCAAAGTGCCATTGACCCGCCACCGGTCTGTCAGCTGGCGACACGCCGTTTTTATGACTGTTTTGTGGTTATCCGGCAGGATTTTTACTTCAGCTGAAAGAGTGGAGTGCTCATGGCTGTAGTCCCAATACCTGTGAAGTGTGCATGCTTAGGTTATAAGCTTAAGCTACAATATTGACCAAACGCATTATGACACTCGTCCCTTTTCTTTTCATGTTGTTCTCTCATACTTGACCCTGTCCGAGGACCCACTATCCCGCCATCCCGTCATCCCGTCCCATTGCGCAAAATTTATGAACTGATTTCATCTCCTTCCGATTATAATCCATTTCTACCCGTTTTTAACGCTCCCAGCCTCCTCCTCCTCTTGATTCTCGTTTACGATGGTTTATGGTTTTGGTTGTGGTATAAGTTGGCGGGCGGTTGGTTGGTCAAGGAATGAAAGGAACAGAAAAGAAAAGTAAAGACAATAAAGTATTATGTGGTTGGCCTTTTCTTTTGACAAGCGTAAATACATACATCTATGATGCTATCATTATCATTATCAATGTCGGGAACATAATCATGTGTGATTATGCCTATTAAAGTTGTCGGTCATGATGCTCAGTGGTTTTGCTCCCTCTTTTCAGAGCAGGACCTTTCTCATGTGAGCAGCTTATGAAAAATGGTGGTGGTAGGCTCATTTTTAAAAAAAAGAAAACAATCATTTCTCATTCACCGCTTTTCTTCTTCTTATTCTTCTTCGTTCCTTCATTCCTTCCTTCCTCGCGTTCTTCTATCTTCCGCCACCCTCACTTACTTCAAATGTAATAAATAGGTGGGGCAAGGATACGAGGTGTCAATAGAAGGCGGACGCGATCGACGCAACAAATGTTGTTCGCTTCTTTCCGGATCGAACACTTGATGTGTAATAGTGATAATGGTGGTATCGAACGGACAGAGGTTGTTTTAGTGCGGAGAGATTTTCAAAATACGGAAATTCGCGCTCTAACTGTCTAACTTCTCTTTGAAGGAGTTGGCAATAGTAAAATTGCAAAAAAGAAATTTGAAGACGTCCAAAAGGAGTACACGAGAGGTGGCCTAGAAAACCGCTGTCCAGCAATTGTTTCCCAATAGTTTTTGTCTCTTGAACGGGCAAGCGCCGTGTCGAATTAATTATTTAAAAATTAAGTGAAAAAATTCAAAAAATAACAGGCCAAAAGCCACAAACCCCGTGTACTCCTTTTGGATGACTTCAAAATTTTTTGTGTGATATTAATGTGATGTGAGCAATTTCTACACCCAAGAGTAGGTACTCACTTGTGATACTTGCTTTTTGTTTTCTAATGCAAAAAATGCCAATTTTTTTAATAGAAAAAATTCGAAAAATCAACAAAAATCGAAAAAATCGGTATAAAAATTTTAAAATTTTTTATTTTGTTAAATTAATTAAAA
Organism: Caenorhabditis japonica; assembly: GCA_963572235.1. Classification (NCBI taxonomy): domain Eukaryota; kingdom Metazoa; phylum Nematoda; class Chromadorea; order Rhabditida; family Rhabditidae; genus Caenorhabditis; species Caenorhabditis japonica. The sequence goes on along the minus strand of OY754347.1, from coordinate 11,255,330 downwards.
ACAATTTTTATTCGCGTTTTCAGTAAAAACATTTAGACTTTTAGATACAAATCCAATGAAAATCGAAAAATCGAAAAATCGGTTAAAAATTGTTTTTTTTTTAATAAAAACAATTTTTTGTCAAGTAATTTTAAAATAAGTTGTTAAATTCTTTTTTTCTGAGTTTTCAGTGCAAAAAAGAACCTTTTTAAAATAGAAAACCGATGTAAATCGAAAAAATCGGTAAAAAAAAGTTTTCAATTTTTTTTTTCATTTTTTAAAAAGTTGTTTTTCACCAGACATCTTTTAAAAAACTACAACAAATGTCTAGAAATGTCAAATTTCCGCCGCCCTGATTCAATTTGCAAAAAAAATATACAAAAATGTGCTCAATTGAGTACACTAAATTCTGTACAATTTCATGCAAAATACAAATTGAAACAAAGAGTTGTGCCATGTCTTCTTCTTCTTTTTTTTTGTTTTTGGCCGCAAGAGGGCATGCGCCGTCGTATTCAAATGTAATTTTTCATTCTTCTCAAACACTGATGACCTCCACCATCGGCAGGGGTCGGTCTCCGTCTCTTTTGCATGTCGCGAAAGCCTTTTTTCCGTGTTTTCTGTTGTTCAAAATGTTCAAAATGTTCAAATTCATTCCCATCCGCATCGTATCACTCACTCTTTTTATTAGCCATTGTTCGCACTCCTTTTTTTTGGCTACCGTTCTATCATTCTAATGACTCTGTTTGTTCCGATTGCCTGTGCAGCGAACCTCTTGAGCTCCACAGTAATTTTTTGGCGCGGATATGGCTAGTAGCCATTAAAATTGCTAGTAGCCATTACTGGCTTACCTAATCTGCGATCGGCGCATGTTTGGCACGTATTGGGCGATTTGCACTGAATGTTTGATGGTTGGCGCTCATACTAAAAGCTTCTGTGTTTGTTTGTTTGTTTATTACTACACTAGATACTTGACTAGTAACAGGGCTAGGTGCCAGTTTTGCGCCAAAATTTCCTGAGAAGAAAAAAAGAACCTAATTTCCTCGCCCCTAGAACATATGCATATTCATAGGATTTCACAACTTTCCTTTTACTCGAACGTTTCTCTTTTTTTCCTTTTTTTTTTGAGTGAAAGCAACCTAACCAGCTGCTTTTGTGGTATTTAACGAACAGATTGCCAGCACCTGCTATTCATCCATTTTTTTATTATTATTTCACTTTCCAATTGAACTTGCTCATAGTTGTCACTTATGACTCATCGTGGGGATAGAAATGAGTGAGTCACATAACTTTTGCTATGGACCTATGCTAATCAGATTATGCGCAGTTTAATATTTATTGTAACTTTTGGTTTACCTGTGATTGTGTAGTGAACACACTAAAAAAAGAGGAACAACCTAACAAGTAAGGCTACCCGCCTGCTTCCAATTTTTTTTTCGGCTTCTTCTTTCTCCCTTTCACCCTTCCTTCCCATTTTCCCCTTCTTCGCAGCCAATTCAATTGTCGTGATTTTGCGCAATCCTCTAACCCCATGACCCGTGTTGTGGCATCTAACCCAAAACTATCCCTTTTTTTCGCCCTTGCATCACAAACTGACATTTTGCATGCATATTTTCAGCCAATGCGCTAGTGGCTAATAGCCATATATCCGTTTGAAAGAAGCATAAGAAGAAGAAGAAGAGGGGGATTATCTTTGCATTTGATCACTTACTGGGTGAAGGTTTTTTCGGTTGGCACACCACACCCATTCTCAAGAGCCTACTCCGCTCCGCCACCCACTTTTGGCTACGCTCCCGTCCCGTCGTTCTAATCCAACTTGTTGTCAGATTAGAATTGAAATGAAATGCGATCCCTTTCTCTCTGTTTTTGGTTCCTCATTCTTTGTTCCTCGTTCTTTTTCTTTTCCATACTGTCCAATCCAATCCAATTCGATCCAATCCGTTTTGGAGTGAAGGGAAGTGAAGTGAAGTGCAGAAAAAGAAATATGGAGAAACGAGGGGCGTGGACAACGGGTGACACTTTTTCTCAGTCTGTTCGCCTGTTCACCGCAGGTGGTCCAGCTGTCATATTCATTTCTATTCTGTTCGTTTGTGTTTTATGCGGACGAGGCGCTGGAGAGGTTTAGGTTCAGCCAATAGGCTTTTCTCTGTTTTTCCCAGCTCCAAGAACCATCCGCTCACTCACTCATCAAACCATAAAAGCCGTTGTTATTCATGTGTTGCCATTTGGTATGTATGGGATTCTTCCGGATGGCTTCTTGGTCCATCTTCTTCTTCTTCTTCTTCCAAAACATTGTGCGTTGCGCCCCCGGACAAACTTTTAACGATGCGTTTCCCTTGCGGACTTCATCGTGCCCGAAGGACCCATACCCTTCTGTTCGGACTCGCGTTTAATGCTTTTTTATGATTGCGGAGTGGTGTGGGGTGGAAAAAGCTCACTACAATCTACGCGTCGTCAACCTTCCCTCTTTAAACTGCGTTTTTATCAACCTTTTTTTCCAGTCCAATCTACCACACCCTACATTTCAACCCCATGACTAAAATTTCACGCACGGCTCATTGAACTGCTGAGAGAATGTGAGAATGGGAGAATGCGGAAAAAAAAAGCGAATAGGTGTGTAATTGGCGGCTTCGATCCCAAAATTGATTCCAACAGGGATCGCCCTGCGTTTTTCATCCTGAAAAGTGAAAAGAGGTGTACGAAAAGTCCAACGACGGTGCGATAGATGCAGTGATGCTTAAACTAATCCGTAACTAATTCGCTTCTCGATTAAAGCGCGACAAAAAGCGCTAAAAAGTGAAATGAGTGAACAATAATTATCGCTGCCACAGGTCATTATCGTCATTATCGAATTTAGAGGCATTTAGTTAGATCCATTGCTGCTGCCATTTTGTTTCTCTTTTTCTGGAAAGATACAAAAGTCAAAGTAAAACTATTTTCCTCCCTAGCTATCTACTCTAATATTTGCCATGCCTAGAGACAAGGTCACAGTGCTTGTGTTAGTGTTTGGTTTCTTTTTCTTTCTTTTTTTACCGTTTCGTTTTTTCCCGAAGCGCTTTCTTTTTTAAGAGCAAGAGCAACACCATTCCGCAAACTTTTATCGTTTGGAAAGGGAATAGAGACAAACAATAAACTGCTTGACTGTTTCTTTTTTTTTTGTTCTTCTTCTAATCAACTCTATGTACATAGATTCTTGCTCATTATTATTATTCCTATTATCCTCCTCATTTGCTTTTCTCATTTCGTTTTCATTCCTACTCCTATTTCTATTGCAAAATTTCATTTATTTGACAGTACCGACTGACAAATCAGTTAGATAAACATTACAAGCTTAACAGTCGAGTCGAGGGAAAAAATATGTATTCGAATTTTGTTTGTACTGGAACCAGAGAGATAGGCAGGGAAATGCAGCAGGAAGACAAAACATGGAAATGTTTTGACAAGAAAAAAAAAACACAATATTTGTTGTCAAGGACGTCACAATCTTGTAGGATTTGTCCTTGCTTGTTTTATCATTCTGGGGCATATCAGTTTTTTTCAACAAAAAAAAATTTTTTTCCTACTTTTTTTTTGCTTTCAAGTTGTTTGCGAGTAGTTTTCACATTTTTCTTGAAGTTTAAGGTCGATTTGAGTTTTTTGATATCATTTGCACCGAAATCGACGGCTAATAGCCGTTTTCCATGACTAACTCCCACTTGCGCGCCAACCTTGTGCCCATCTTAGCCAAACTCGTGGCAAAGGCCGATTAGGTGCCAACTATGCGCCAGAAATTTTAAAACACGTCCAGAAACTTTTTCCCCAAAATTTTCAACGTTTTAGGTTGATTGGACATGCCTCCCCGTCGACCAATGCGCCACCAAGTTCGTCAGACAATGAAATTATTTTTTTACGCGAAAATTTACTTTTTTGAGAAATTCGAATCATTATCTGATTATTCATAATGACACTATCATTTTAATCCAAAAACGAAGCATTTTTGTCCGAAAATGACCGAGCCTTAGAGTTTTAAAAATGCGCCAGGTAGAAACAATTTCGAAAGGCTGGGGTGCCGTGTGGAGCATTTTTTTTTTAGTTTTTAATTTTAAAACGTTTTTTTTGTTGAATTTTTTGACCTCGTACCGGCCAAAATCGATGGCTAATAGCCATTTTCAATTGGTAACTCCCACTTGCGCGCCAACCTTGTGCCCGTCTTAACCAGACCCATTTTTTAAATTCTCTTAATTTTTTGTTTACAATTTCTGAGCTTTTGCCACCCAACCAGCCCCTGCAAAAAACTAGAAATTGAGCATAAATATCCAAATTCTAAAGAAAAATGAAAAGTTCTCAATTTCATGATCATGATTCTATGAAGAAAAAAGAAGGTCAAACTTTTCCGCGGCACCAGCACCATCGGGTATTGTTCTCCGTGTATGTTTGCCGAGCAAAGGCTTCTAATTTCATCATAAACACACTTCTTACATTTCTTAGTTAGTTTTTTCTCTCAAAAAGTGAATGAAATCCAATTTTCAAGACTTTTGTGTGAGTCAGAATGTTCTACTTTTTGTTTTTTTTCCTTTCGTTCCATTCCTGTACATACTATACTATATATTAGCTGGGAAGTTACTTTTTTTTGCCGTTTCTCCCTATTCGGATCCAACTGGCCATCAATCAAAATCGGCAGGTCGAAGTCAATAATAAAGTATCTTTTGTTGTTATTTTGGCACTGGGCAAAGAGAACAATTGGATGATTTTATTTTTCATTTTTTTTTAATTTTATAAATTCTTGTAATAAATACTCTTGTAATTATCGCATGATATCCTTAACAAATCAATTTCCAGAAATGAGTGAAAAAATGTCGCCATTCCTCTCGCTATTCCGTCGAAAGCCAAAGATCGCCGAAGACGCACCACAGACAACATCAGTCAAGAAAAATGTGAGTTTCGCGTTTTATGGGTCTAATTTTGGGTCCAAGAGCCACAAAACAACAAGACATGAAACATGACAAAAAGCGTGTGACTTTTCTCTATCCGATTCCGTCCCCCCTGGGATCAGACCCCCTAAAAACATAGAGGTTTTTAACAAGTGTCTCCCCCACTCCCTTCTTCTTCCGACACTTGCTCACATCTTTACACCACCCCACTTGTTTCCATTTTTCGTTTACATCTATTTTTTTTCATATAACAACAGCATAGTTCAAATCCAGATCCTTAGGTCCCTTTTGTAGTAATTGAAAAAAAATGCTGCCTGATTTTAGGACAAAGAGCAAACTGGAAAGGAAAACAAAGGTATTGTGAACAGCAATACGATGCCCGCTGATATGGACGGCGGAAAGAAGAGCAAAAAAGGGAGTAAGTCCCAGAAAGGGAAGGATTTTGGAAAGGTTTATTATTTATTTATTTATTTTTGTTTTTCGAAAAATATTTTCAGTCAATGTCAATGGATGTTCTTTTGGAGGACGATGCTGCAGTTCTTGTTGAGGCTTTGGAAACAATTGGAGATGAAAAACCAGTCGTGGCTAGAAGTATTCCGAAACACGCCAGGATTATCAAAAAGGAAGACAATTCAATGAAAAATTGTCTATTTGAGAAAGAGGTATGCTGTGATTGGAAAATGGTGTCGACACGTTGATATAAACGCGCTCCAGCGCTCCAGCGCACTAACCAAAACAAAAACCTTTTTTGACGTTGATACACAAACGTGTAACATTCTAATTTGACTGCGTATCTGGAACCCCATGTTTCGGCAAAATTTTCGATTAAAATGTCGAAATTTTTGCCAAAAAATAGGAATTATCGATAATTTCGATAAATCGGCTTGTGCGGTAAACAACGTGTAGTGCGTTATTTTAGAGCATCGTTTAAAAAGTAGTATTTTTATTTCAAATCTGTGTTTACGATAACCATGCACGGCACCCCAGCCTTTCGAAATTGTTTCTACCTGGCGCATTTTTAAAACTCTAAGGCTCGGTCATTTTCTGACAAAAAGGCATCGTTTTTGGATTAAAATGATGGTTTCATCGTGAATAATCAGATCACGATTCGAATTTCTCAAAAAAGTAAAATTTCGAGTGAAAAAATAATATTATTATCCGACGAAATTGTGCCATGCTCCGAATTAACACCCTATTTTTTTGACCAAAAAATTAAATTGTTTTTAATGTTTTCTCAGTTTTTTTGAAGGCAAATTTTTAGAGAGCATTTCTCAGAAAATGCACATTATAAAACATCATCAAAGATTTCGCCATAATAATGTTCGGCAGGTGTTTAGCGTTTATGCGGCGAAAGTTACCAAATACATTTGAAATCGACGTTATTCGCACCAGGGCGCTATTGCAATACAGCGATTTTCTGTTTTTTTTCTTCAATTTTGGAGTTAAAAAAACAAAACAAAACCATTTTTCCTAAATTTTCCCATTAAATGCATAACATTTGTAGGTCTACGACACAATGCTCAGCGACTCGTTGCGAGTATGCGAAATGCTACAATCACATCTTGACGACTGCATTCTCTCGGTTCGCACCAAGACGCCCGACCCAACATCGTCGTACTCGCTGGACGGACGTGACTCGGGACGTGGCGCGTCGTCGCCGTCGTCGACGATGAGCTCGACCACGAGTCCTGGTCTTCGAAGAGTTGCGAAAGAAACGCACATGTGATTGATCTCATGAACAAAATACTGAACACCCATTTCTAAATTACTTTACCCCCCACCCCTCCCCAAAAAAATCTCATTTCATTCCAAAGTTTAAACCCGCTTACTTTTAGCCTAGCTAACAGCTTCCAAAACTTTTTCAACCAAAAATTATCAATAGTCAACCCTTGTTGCAATATTTTTCCTGAATTGGGATCGGATTGGATTGGATTGAATTTTCCCTGCTCTTCTTTCGGGTCTAGTTTCCCAGCCCAGCTTTTTTTACTTACTGATACATACATACACACACATAGTTACTAGAACTGTACACTCACTTAATTCCACATATTCACAAATCCCCAAAAAATGGCACATGATGATGATAATTGTATTTAGATCTTCTACAACCGTATTTAGTACAGGTTCTCCTCCAAGTTTTACTACTCATTTTCCGTCTCTTTTTTTGTTCTTCCAAATAAAGTTCGCCTTATTCAACGGTGAAAAGAGCCGGTATTTTTGCAGTTTCCGGACATTGTCCTATGACTCATATCGTGCGCACCACCGCTAGACACACACTTAAAATGTACGTGTGCCATTGAGCATCTGATCGCAATCATAGAGGGAGGGGGGAGAAGCTTCTGGAAAGAACAGGAAACTGGATTGGGTGGACTTAATGATGATTAATTTGTTTGCTAGAGTTTAGAAAAAAGAGACTATTCGAGGAAACAAAAGACCACACGCATCGTGAATAGTGGACTATTGGATATGGCGGATTAGTCATAAAAATTCAAGCGAGCTCCTTGTTCTCCCCTTTAATTTCGCAATTGAACATGACCACAACATTGTTTGCCCTCCCCCCCCCCTTTTTTTTCTTCCTGACCAAAAACCCCAATTGTAGTGGTGGCGGTGATGAGATGTACCGAGCGAAAAACGAAAAGAGCAAACCCGAGGAATCTGAGAACAAGGAAAGGAGACCAAAAAAATAATGTTGTTTGTTGTGTGTGTGTTCGAGGTTTTTCATTATTGGCGCCACCGGGCTGGCTGACCACCGGTCTCTACATAGCCACAAAAAAGCGAATGACAGAGGACACTAGTCGACAAAAAAAAAACGAGAAAATCGCTGAAAATAGAGTTTGTCAACTCGACGTAGATTTGAAAAAGGACTTAGCAGCCCTGTGATGTGCTCCGGCAGACATTATTGGGTTGGCATTGACAACGAGTTCGCTAATTATTTATCAAAATGGTATTTCGTCAAATCTGCTCCGGGCGGTTAATGAGCAGCTGATGGGCAACCAAATGGCCGCAGATGGGCAGTTGATGGGCAGCTAGTCCACATGGTAGCAGCTAATGTGCAGCTAGTAGGCAGGTGATGGGCAGCTAATGGACAGTTAATAGGCAGTTTATGGGCAGTTAAAAAACAGCTAGTGGACAACTTGCTTCGAAAAGTTCTCTGAGTAGCTGATATGGTCTAATTTTTTTTCCCTGAATCCCTAAATGGCCCGATTAGTTTGTTTCAAAGTATTAAATTTCCTGTTCCAATATTTTCAAATCCCATAAATCGCTTTCTCCGGGACCGGCACCGACACCGACACCGACACCGGCACTCAACTTCCTTATTTCGCGGCATTTCCTTCCTTTCCCCCCTCCACTTTTTTTTCACTCCGCTTTTTTTTTGGAGCTCGCAAGCGAGCGCGTCGTCGTTTGCGAAATCGAAAAACAAACGAGCTGAACGAACAATGCTGCCTTCTTCTTTTCCTTCTTCGCCGTCCAAGACATTGCGCCAATTAAAAACAGGCGGGTGCGAAATAGCGTGGCACCTGACGGAGGTGGTCGGGTCATGTCTTTTTCCGCGCGGTAGACATGCAGAGCTGTTTGCCTGTAGCAACGAGCAGCAGCCACAGCAGAAGCATCAGCAGCTCCGGTGGCTTGACCGCGCGGCGGGCGCCGGCGAGTCACAGGAGGCGGGTACACGGAGCCGGTTTCGGTGTTCTTGGCCGGTGGGGCAGGGCATGTGCCTTCCTACTTGAGGCTCTCCGTGTTCCTCATTCCTATATATTCGCTCGTTTTCGTCACACAATCATCTGAACCAAAAGTTCTCACTTCACTTCATTTACCTTCATTTCACTCTCCTTACTTTTATTTTCTTTTGTATTTTTTTGTTGTTCATAAACTACTCTGAAGTGAACTACTTAATTTCAGAAATGCGCTGGTGTAAAACAAAGCACCTCATTAGTGTAAGTAACTTGTATCCTTTTTTCCAATTGCTCAAAAACTGAGATCCTCAATTTCAGATATCAACCCTACTCCTTCTAGTGGAAGCTGGACTGGAATGCGATCCTTCTTCAAATATCAAAAAACCCGACCCAAGTAATCCTGAATCCTACTTGTACTGCAACCTGGAAGGGTAATAACTAGATTTACACAGCACTAAATAATTTAAAAAAATATATAAATATCTTTCAGATCTTTCACAAAACGAAAATGCGCTAGCGGCAAAATTTTCAACAGCGAAACCGGGGAATGCGACTCTCTGAAACAGTCCGACGATCCGATCGATGATATTTTATCACAGCCGTTTTTTCAGGCTCCAGGTACCGGACATTCTGGAATTAATATTTTCTATCTATTCATTTCAGATGATTTGTGCGGGGAAGGAATCCCATTGACGATATTGTCGGCACCAGTCACTTGTAATCCATCGATCAGCAGTTGTCCAGATGGTAGGTAGCTTACAGAAGTAAAAATATTCTCAACAAAACATAAAAAAATTTCCAGGCTACACATGTCACTACTACGACCGCACTGCGTCTAGCTACTGCTGTCAAATCCCGACACCTACCGCGAAGAGTAGCACTGACAAGATAAACTGTGGAGAGGGAAGAGTTACATATGTTGAGGTGAGTCTGTTATCGCATTGTTTGTACGGGCTCGCTTGTTCAAACATTTCATCAACTTTCTTTCCTTCTTTTTCTTTCTGGGTGGTCTGGTCTGGTCAGGCCAGGTCAGGGCAGGACAGTCAAAGACCAGCCGGAATTATATAAAATCTTTGGGCAATCACAAAAAAAAGTGGGAAGGAAGTGAAGGGAAAAGAAAAGAAAAGAAAACCCATAAATGATTTTTTGATCTGTCCATGAATAAAAAAAAGTAAAACAAATATTGACAAAAATTCAGATGGCTACTGGCAAACCGCGTTCTTGCGTTCTCTCTAATGACAATTCTTGCCCAACTGGTTTCGGATGCACAATGGTAGCAGGAACCACCACAAGATGCTGCGCCAAGGATATGGGCTGTGCGATCAATTCTGCTCCTCAGTTGAAGGGATCCAATCCAGTGGAATGCTCGCCCAGTGATGGAAGCTCTTGCAAAAGCGGATACGTTTGTAGCAAGAGTCAATACCTGAACAAATTCATCTGTTGCTCGAATCCGGATGGTGAGATCATGGGTGAGTAATTTGATCTGTCCAGGGAGAGAGGGGGACGCTTGTCTTGTTGATTTGTTTGTGTCCCCCCCCCCCCCCCCCCATCCCTTCTCTCAAAAAAAAACAACAAAAAAAAAAGACAAGAAAAGAAAGAAAAGCAAAGCAAAGCCCGATTTTATCTTGTTCTCTTCTTCCATTTTTTTTTCTTTTCCAGGATCCTGCCCGGGAGGTGAAACGCCACTTGAGAACATCCAATGCTCCGCCACAAAACCGTGCCCAAATGGATTTTCTTGCAACGACAAAAAATGCTGCCCATACGCGAGTGTCTGTCCAGCCGGAGCTCCGCTCAATAACGGACCAATGAAATGCCATGAAAATGCGCCATGCCCAGAAGGTCATTCCTGTGTGAACAACGCAGGAATTCAGTATTGTTGCCCAGCTAAAGAGAAAGTCTGTTCTCTTCCCAGAAATACAGGAGTTCAGTGCGCATCTACCATGAAAGCCAGCAACCGGTACTATTTCGATATTGCCACCGCCACGTGCCGCTCCTTCAAATTCACCCAATGCGGCGGAAATGCCAACAACTTTGGATCGTTGGAAGAGTGTGAAGGATTTTGTGTTGACACTCAATGCCCGAATGGTCAGGCTCATAGAGTCGGCGCCGTGAATGCTAACTGCGCGTTCGCACAGACGGAAAACTGCCCAAATCAGCACTTTTGCCAACTTCCGCTTTTCGGACCCAACCCTATTTGTTGTCCAACACCGGAATTGACGTGTAACGAAATGGTGTCCGCTGGAACTCCGTGCTTTGGAAGAGGGTTGACCATTCAGAGATATTACTTTAATCCGTCTACACAGTAAGTTTATACATAAGTACATATATTTTTTGCAATCAAAATTATGTAAAAAACACGATTCTTTGTTTCAGAAAATGCCAACCATTCCATTACTACGGATGTAACGGAAACGGAAACAACTTCGAGACCATTAACCAGTGCCAGAACTTCTGTCTCCACTCTTCTGACAATGCTTGCGATGGCTTGACTCCTCTGAAAAATCCAAACAGCGAGCTCCAAATCTGTAGTGAAGATGATCCGTGCCCAGCTGGATATGAATGCAACGACCAATCATTCTGCTGTCCAACTACTGAGAATGCTTGCAATGCGAATATGTCCCGTGGAAACGGTTGCAAAGGATCTACCCAGAGAAGCATGTGGTTTTATGATAAATCAAAGAAGAAGTGCTCTCAGTTTGTATACAACGGATGCGGAGGAACTGCCAATAGATTTACCAGCAAAAATGCTTGTACTGAGTCTTGCGTTCAATCTAGCGTCTATGGATTCTGCCCAAGAGGAATGTCGCCATTTACCGAAGAAGGAGAAATTGCTCCGAAAACTTGCACCTTAAATGTCCGAGCCACTTGCCCCGGTGGAGCATCCTGTGTGAAGTCTTCCACCAATCAACCAATTTGTTGCAAGGCTGTTACCGCTTGCCCAAATAATCACATTCCGTACAACATTCCTGGCACCAATTCAGTGGTCGCTTGTAGCACAGAACGTGACGACTGCCCTGTAGACTTCCAATGCGTTGAATCTGCCACTGTACCAGGATTCCACATGTGTTGCTCTGGACAACAACAATCTTCTCAAAGACCTGTTCGCCCAGTTCCACCGGCATCAGTTCAGAGAAACAGAAAACCTTATGAGTCAAAACCATATGAGCCAGATAGTTTCGCCGAGCTTCTCTCCAACATTTCTCCCTGCCCACCACAACTTTTCAGCAGTGGACAAAGTTGCACTGTGAACCAGGTCGGAGACTGTCCTAAAAATCACATCTGCTTCCGAGACGTTGGATACAGGCAAGGATCATGCTGCAGGACTACCCCACCAAAATGCAGTCAGAGAGGATACGTGCCAGTTTTCCTCGACAAAACGCAAGTTCAAGTTTGTCAAGTTGATCTTGATGGATGCCCAGATGATTCCAAGTGCATGACATCATCCGTAGCAAAAATGGCTATTTGTTGTCAAAAATATCAGCCGCCAAGTCCAAACTCTCACAGATCGACAAACAATGGAGGATCAGTCAATCAAGGATCAAGCGTAAGCAAGAAAAATAACAAGGAAGCAATGTGTGCAAACGGAGAGACACCATTCCGCGGCGACGATAACAAATTCCGAGAGTGCAACTTTGTCCACAACACTTGTCCATCGGGCTACCAATGCGAGTTCTCCTCAACCGGTCAAGCTGTTTGCTGCACCAACTCTAATCTTATCCGTTGTCCAGCCGGAACCTCTGTTTTTGAATATGGAGGAAGACCTTTGGCCTGCCCCGTCGGAAGTAACAAATGTCCACAAGGATACAGTTGCATGCCATCCACCAACCCACAACATCATCTTTGTTGTTCCACTGGTTCGGGAATGGGTGCTTCACAGCCACAGTGTTTGAGAGGTGTTGCTTACGTCAATCCAGTAAATAACCAGCGTCAGTTCTGTTCTCCAATGAAAAGTGACTGTCCCGCTGGATACACTTGCTTTGAGTCTGACCAATCTTCTCAGTTCATCTGTTGCACACATGGTGACCTGAGCGACCGATTCCAAGGGTATTGCCCACCACGTCAAATTCCGTACATCTCGAGAGACGGATTCCCACCAACCTGTCATATGCAACTTTCCCCGTGCCCAACAACTGCTCCGTACGTCTGCATTTACTCTCCAGAAAAACAAGATTCGTATTGTTGTGCTCCAATTGACACTGCAGTTCATGTGGTGACTCCTGACCGTGGATATGCTTCTCCACCAAAGAACGTTGATCAGTTTGAGACTCCAGATGTTCCAACGTCAAATGTTCCGGGAATGACGCAGACTTTCCCTGGAGGTCCACCAGCCCTGGGAATGGGACCAATGGCAGTGCCAGACCCGATTCCAGGAGTTGATAATACCAAGATATTACCACCAGCCCTGGCTCAAGCTGAGATGGAGAAGAAGATTCGAGAGCAGTTTGCCAACCAAAACAATAATCAGAATAATCCAGCCAATGGAAACTTTGGATTTCCTGAGAACAACAACAATTTCAACTTGGGAACCGGAGCAGTAGCCAACAATTTCAACGAAATGAACTCTCATAGCGGCTGCCCTCTTGGGTCCCGTCCACTGATCGGATTCAACCAACAAATCACCGAGTGCTCTCAACAACCATGCCCTGACGGATTCTCGTGTGTTTTCGCTGAGAAGGACAATCGATTCCAGTGCTGTTCATCCGTTTCTATCATGCTGGCTGTTAACAAACCTGTTAACAAGCAAGCCACCCCATCGCCGTCCGGTCAGATTGAATGCCCGCCAGGATTTTTCAACATGGATGGGAAATGTCTCAAGAGTAAGTTGTTTTGTCGCCATGTACATATGTACATATATTCAACTATTTACATTTATAAATTTCAGTTCTATTCGCCGGTCAAAAAGGATGCATCAACGACGAGCAGTGTAGCACCCGAGAAGCCAACTCAACGTGTGACAATGGATACTGTATCTGTCCAACCTCCAAGCCACTCGTCCACGGAGGAAAATGTATTGCTACCTGTCCAGAAGGATTCGCAAACATTGCCGGAAGATGTTACGACCCGACAACTGTAATTTTCATGGACTCTGTCGATGAGAGGAAGAACGGAACTATTGGTGGATACTGTTTGGAAACTTTGGTGGAAGAGAAGAGATGCCTTGTGCAAAACAGTTATTGCTCAGAGAAAACTGTCACGTGCACATGCCAGCTTGGCTATGAACTTGTCATGAATTTTGACGATAAGGACGATAAGGGAACTTGCAAGAAAGATAGCGACTCTAAGTTCCATAACATCAAAACTTCCACTGAAACACCCTTTGATGACGAGTTGTACTTTATTGATATAAGTAAGTTGACTATTCTTTGAGAATATATATATATTTATTTCTTTTTCCAGGCTCCATGAACCACGAAAGTCCAATGAACGACACGGGAGTAGAAAACGAGGACCTGAACAAGTACCTATTTCAGTCAGATGAAATGATTCCAGTTCTTGCATAAGTTTTACATGCAATTTATGTTGTATATACTGATTCAAAGTTAGCTACGATAACGTAACGAAACGGGAAAAATTGAAACGAAGAGACAGATTTTATTTATTTTTCATGCGGCATTTTCTATTTATTTTTGTTCAGTCTGATGAGCTAAATATTTTTGTGTAAAGTTATGTGTTTATCTTTATTTATGTATTTGTTTTTTTTTGAAAATGATATGAATCTTTTAATATATTTATAAATGCTCATTTTTTTGTTTGCCTAATTTAAACAACCGATTTAATTTCTTAATTTTTATTTTTTGCCACTCGCTGCTACCAATTGAGGTTGGTAAAAGTGTCAGATTAAATTATCAAATAAAAAGCCAAGGGTGAGTTGCTCAAAGACAACATAATTCAAAATCTGAATCCTACTCGTTGACGATTGCTTGGGGCAGTCAGGAGAGATACATGAAGATGTCGTTGTCTGTCTGTAATAATCAGTTGAGAAAAATTCTAACTGCCTGTTTAGGACGGATGTATGTATGTGCTCAGAGCATATATATATACATTGCGCGTCATTAGTATATGCGCACCCCAAAATGTTGATGTTTGGAACAAACTGAATTTTTTGGTTGAAAACCGCTAATGCTATTCGATTCCGCATGTCAAATAACCTATGTGGCCAATTTTTCATCACGATATAATCAAAATTATGTGTTCCAAGCCGAACATTGAAATTTTGGTCGGGTCATAAGTATATGCCCACCCTGAAATTTTGATGTATTTTCGAAAAAAACATTGAAATTTTCTTTGTATTCTATTCAAAATCTAATTTTTGTTCTTTTTTTTCGATCTACATATGTAGGTGGTCTTCATAGTTTTTAATGTTGCAGAATATTTTATTGTTGGAGCAGAGCTCTGAAAGTGTTGCTTAAAACGAGTGTAGCTACCGTACCCTCACAAAGCCAAAGGGGCGCAAGAAACGCTATCACGTGATGTATAGAACTGATAAGCAAAATTAACAACTGCCTGTTGTAACTTCCAATGCTTCTCACGGATGTTTCCAATAGTTTTCCCAGCATTTTCCGACCAATATACCAAATGTAACAAATCTAGTAAATTGAGAACACGGTCAACTGCATATTATGTTGAAATTCGGATTATGCAAACTCGTAAGAACAGAAAAAATCTAGTGAACTTGCGGTACCATTCAGTTATCTGTCAAATCTTCATTTAAATATACAAAACTTTTTATGCGCTCTGCCAAAAACGCTCAAAAGACAAGACAAGCTCAATGTGATTTGGTATTACTAATTAAACAACAATTCCATGAGAAATCCTCAAGAACTTCGATGTCCACATTTCAAAATTAACTGTATTGAAAAGTCATAATGGTTCGTAACACATTCTACATGACGTGTGCTCACAAAGCAAACAGAATGAAGTCAAAAGATCAATGCTCGCGAGTGGCCAGAATTCAGTCCCAATTTAAAGCCCACCGAAGCCGGCTGTGGTCTTTTGGATAGAGTGGTCAATGCCGCAAGCACATCATTAACCAATGTCGCTTCTCAGTTTTCCTTCCAGTTATTATAATTCTTAACAGTTTCGAAAAATTGCTGCTTTTATGTTCGAAACTCCATTGAACATTTAGTATTCTGGAAAATGCTGAGAAAAACAACGGAAAATGCAGACGGACGAATCGGAAGTTAAATTAATTTGCTTTAAATTCTGTTTATCACTTCAACACATTACTTGATAGCGTTCCTTGCGCCCCTTTGACTTAATTAGGGTACGGTAGCTACCTTCGCTTTTATCAACACTTTCAAAGCACTGCTCCAACAAGAACATATTCGGTAACATTAAAAACTACGAAGACCGCCTAGATCGATAAAAAAAGAACAAAAACAATCAAATTGTGAATGAAATACAAAGCAAAATTCAATTTTTTTTTGAAAATTTGTCAAAATTTCAGGGTGGGCATATACTTATGACCCGACCAAAATTTCAACTTTTTGGCCTGGAGCACGTAATTTTGATTGTATCTTGATGAAAAATTGGCCACATAGGTTATTTGACATGTTGAATCGAATAGCATTAGCGGTTTTCAACTAAAAAATTCAGTTTGTTCCAAACATCAACATTTTGGGGTGGGCATATACTTATGACGCGCACTTTACATATACATAATTTCTAAACTAAACCGGTTCTACGCTAGAAAACTAGAGGGAAATAAATAAGATTATAAGAAAAAAATGAAACTTACCTTGGTTGGCTTGAAGGTATATTTTTTACCGCCAACGGGATCACCTTGAAAAGATTTTTCCATACCGTTGATTTGATGGCGCTCATTTGTTGACCAAGAGGATGCAGAGCCCTTTTGTCCTTGAAAGGGCTACGTTGATGCGCTGGAAATCTTCAATAAACTCCGTCTCCTGTTTTGTTGCACTTCCGAAAGGCGTAGCCCGAGATGTTAGAATGAAGGTGACGAGCCCATGAGAGGCATCGATGGTGCCGATAAAGGTTTCCTCCAGTTGCTCATATCACGTGAGGACTCCTGCTTGTGCCTTGTAGAAACAGAGAGCGCCGAACGTATAGTTCGGTAAAGGGCTTGAACCAACCGGACAGTGAGCGTAGACCCCGATTCGTTGAATAGCGATGTTTCGGATCTGGTGTTGTTGCCACTCGTGTTAATGACGCGAATGGATAAATTGTGCTCTGGTTGTCTCGAAGATCGTAACGCATTTGGGCCGATGGTGTTGCGCGCTTGCGAGCCCAATGCGCCCAGCCTTATGGCGCGGCCAGAAATGAAAAAAAGGTGGCCAGAAATGAAAAGGTGGCCAGAAACGCGCTATTACGAGTGAGAGGAGAGGAAACTGGGACGTCTCATCTATTTGTAAGGTGGAGATCTTGTTAGCAATCGGCGCCAGCATTCCGCTATGCAGGGATTGTGAAATTGTTGATCTCCGGTGGTTCGCTTCTTGGGACTGGGGTGACGTCTCCGGAGATGGAGATGCTGGAGGGGTCCACGGCCTGGATATCCACGGCTGGCTCGAGCAGGCCGTCCGAGGAATTTCCGTTGTCAGTGGTGCGCTTAGCTTTAATTTCTTGCAGTCATTTCTCAATTTCATCGAATCTGTCGATAGACAGCGTAGTTTGTGAATGCATTCGAGTATGTATAACTCGCAGATCCGTGGAACCGCCGTATTTCATTTCATTCCGGAACGAGCTTTTCATCATCTTGGCGTATTGCGGCAAATTTCAGAATAATAGCGTCATCAATAGAGATGACGGGAAGAAGGAGTGGGCCATCTCGGACAACCTAGAAAAAAAAACCGAAACTGGCACATTTTTATTTTTCGAACATAGAGGAAGGAGGTAAAAAATAAAATAAAAAATTGAATTACGTGTTTTGGTTTTTCAAGTCTTATACAGTACCGTGCAGTAAGATATACAATTTCGCTTTTTTGACTATAACTTTTGAATGGAGATGATTAGGATTCTAGAAATATGCATGGACATGTTCCGTGATGTTATTGTCAAGTCCCCAAGTTGGTTTAATCAACTTTTCAAATTTCAGATTTTTCAAAAATTTAGGATGTCAAAACTCTACAGTTGTTATTTAAAAAACAGAACTCTACATTTGTTATTTAAATAAAGTACTCAAACTGACCGTATGATTTTAGTTAATTTCGGGTTCATCGGACCATTTTCAGATGAACACTTTGAGTATCAACGTCCAATGGGCAAGTCAACTTTGACACTGATGACATTTTTAAGGAAAGACAACAAAACCAAAGAAAATTAAGAAAAACTGTATTAAACCGTCAAAAAAACAACATTCAATAGATTTTCCTCGGATTTTATTAATTTTCAATAAAAGTGGCATCCGACTTGCTCATTGGAGCTTGATACTCAAAGTGTTGTAACTCAGCTGAAAATGGTCCGATGAACCCGAACTTAACTAAAATCATACTTTTAGTTTAAGTATTTCATTTAAATAACAAATGTAGAGTTCTGAAAAAATACACATTTTTTGGGTCGGAAATTTTGACATCCTAAACTTTTGAAAAATCGGAAATTTGAAAAGTTGATTAAATCCAATTTGGGGGCTTGACAATAACATTACGGAACATGTCCATGCAAATTTCTAGAATCCTAATCATCTCCGTTCAAAAGTTATAGTCAAAAAAGTGAAATTGTATATCTTACTGCATGGTACTGTATAAGGAGAGACGGCTTTTCATAATTTGCTATCATGCAAGATTAGGCGTTCAAAAACAGATGCATCATAAAATGTGTAGAAGCGTGTACTTACTGATATCTTAAACTTGGGTGAAAATTCATGCAGAATATTGCGAAAAATACATACACCAAATGTCAAGCGCGAATGAAATTATTGTCAAAAAAAGTGACGACCATGGTTAAAAACAGAAGCTGTCATATTTTTATTTTTTAGAATAAAAGAAAAAGGAAAAAAAAGAGATAGGGAACTGGAGAACAGTTAAACATAAATAACGGAAATGGAATGAAAAAAATGGTAAGGAAATGTACTAATGAATTAGAAAAAAAATAAAACATTAGAGAAAAAATTAAAATTATATGGCCAAAAGATTGTATGAATATCAACACTGTGGCAAAATCAAAAACTTGGTAGAGTAACATAAAGTTAATAAAAGATCGTGACACATTATTGCACATTTCATGAGTCAGAGTGCTCTCCACATGCTCCACAGTATCTAACGATATATTACAGTCTTTTAAATCGTGCAAAAAGAAATCGCTCGCACACTTAATCTTTATCATTTTTGAGACAAAATGGAAAAAAAAACAATTTGTTTTTTTTTTCGGCGCAATAGAATAAGAAAAGAATTGAAAAAGGTTTTTAATCAATAGAATATAGTGTTGCTGGACAATTATTGAGCTTTATTTTCCTTTATTTGAAAATAAATTGTGACACGCAATTAAATAAAAATTAGCAAAAACAAGATCTCCCGATAATGTTTGCTCACCAATGTCTCACACGCGAATACTGCTCTAGCTTTGTTCATCTACAGCGTGGGAGCCAGTTGTTATGATTCGCTCAGCGATCTACTTGTATCGCGAATTAACACGAATATTGTGTAGACAAAAAAGTTGCAACGCAGTGTTTGCGTACTTTTATAATTAAAATGATAAAGGGAACGTTTCTCTTCATTTGCCATGCTATTTCTTTCATCGCGGTTTGAATTTTAAAAGTACGCAAACACCGCGTTGCAACTTTTTTATTTTCAAAATAAGATTTTCTATTGTGTGTGTGCGCGCGTGTGTGTGTGCGTGTATGGTAGAGGCGGTACCTTAAACTTGGGTAATTGAACCTCTTTATGAACAAATAAGAATTAACAATAAAATTAACAAAACAAAAAAAAGAATAAAATTAAAAAAAAAATTATGTTCTTAAAGCAACGTCCGGACTGATTCATTAGGCAGCTAAAACATCCTCTAGTGTCTTGGAGAATTTGACGTCTTTCGTCGATATTGGAAAAGTTTCCGCAAGCGTTGCTATGGTGGTAGTTATTGCAGAAAACGCATCGCATATTCAACCGGTGCTGGTTATAATTCTTTGGCACTATTGCCCAGAAGATGTCTCCAATGTCGTATTGTGGTCTAGGCTGTCGAGGCGAACCTGATCGATACCGTCTGGATGGTGAGGCAGGTCCTTGGCGTGATAACCACATTGAAACACCGTATAACCTTCTGAACTAAAAGAGCTGTGCGTTTGCAAAACGTGAGGGAATTCAATAAAACAAAAAGAAAAAAGAAAACGCACCTTCATGGGCTTTAAGGAAATTGTTTACTGCCAGCAGGATCATCTTGAAAGGGTTCTTCCAGATTATTAACTTCACGGCACTATTCTTGTTAACGAAGATGGCGAAAAATCCATTTTTCTGTGACAGAGCCACGGTGAAAAAGCTCAAACTAATTGTACTCAGCGCAAAGAAAACGTGAAATTAGTCGAGGAATTGTAGGGCGACTGGTTTATTTAGTAGTAGGGTCAGAATCGGAAGCCTGGTAGTTCTGTAATGGGAAAATATTTACAGTCGAAGAAGAGTGGGGCGAAGAGGAATGTGTGAGGGAGTTGCTCAAAGGCAACGTCATGATATCCTAGTGGCGGTCCCCTGTTCGCTTAACCAAAACTGAACGTAATTATTATTTCTTAAAACATCAACTCTCATCGCGCGGATCATTCAAATTCTCAAAACTCATCGCGCGGATAACTCAATCTCGACTCATCGTACGGCTCAACCCAAAAATATCCCAAACTCTCCAACTAGGGCCCTGTACCTAACCTTAACAACTAAAAACCTGAAACCCCATGGTGGAAAGACTTACTTTGGACGGCACTCAGGCAATCCCACTCGCTGCGACCAGTTGAGGAATGGCAGGGCGATGGGTTTATTTAGTAGGTGGTGGTTAGAATCAGTAGCCACGCGGCTCCGTAATGGGGAAATATATACAGTCAAAGAAGGGTCGGGCAAAGAAAAATGTGTGGGGGAGATTCTCAAAGGTAACGAAATGTGATATTCAATAAGTTTAATAAGCACATTTATCATCTTCCCTTGACCATGTCCGCCGGAGAGAGACTCGGTAAAGTCGGTAGTTTTTGTAGAATTTCCAATTCTTCGCTTGTTGGTCTCACCGATGAGGTCATAAGTTCGGCATCGTGGAGTTTCCCACACAGCACGGATTTGTAGTTTAGTAGTTGTTCGATATTGTTCCTCGGAATCGGCATTTTTACATGCAAGTTATTGGCTTGCACAAAGATGCATGCTACAAGGATCGTGCAGAGATTCAGTTCCTGATCTCCGTCTCCAATGAGATGCTTCCCCATTTGTTTTTCTTTGGGTTGAACGCGTCCAAACGTACTGTTGGAATGAAAACTCGCTTCTTCGCTCTTGCAGTCGTCGTCATTTGCGTTGCGCAATTTGTTAAGGTTGGTTCCTCTTGAGTTCGAAGTTGTCCACCAACTGTAACCTTGTTCTCTGTGGAGTCACCTTCATCATTGTTTGCTACCAATTCGAACGTCTACGCCAATGCTGGAGGGGGCCACGGCCTGGACGTCCCCGGCCCGGCTCGAGCAGAATGTCCAATGAATTTCCGTTGTCAGTGAAGTGCTCACCTTCAATTTTCTGCAGTCGTTTCGCGGTCTTTACCAGGTCGAGGCACTTTTCGGTTTCTAAAACATGAACACTAATAAATAGAGCGGAGGAGTTTTAGCGGAATACCGTAGTATAAGGTAAGCTAACTTAATTATTTTTCTTTAAAACGTACCCTCTCATCGCCCGGATCATAGAAACTCTCATAACTCGTTGGGCGGATAACTCAAAAATATCCCGAACTCTTCAACTAGTGTCCTATACCTACTAACCTTAACTACTAAGAAACCTAAAATCCCCGTGAAGGAGAGACTTACTTTGACCGCACTCGGACGATCTCACTCGCTGCTGCCAGTCGAGGAATGGCTGCTCAAACTTTATGAATTGGATAATGTCCGAGGTCGAGAAGATTCCGGGGTGCGACTGTCCAATGGGGCGACTTGTCCGAGGGGCGAATGTATTGTGCAGGGTAGTCTCAAACTTGGGTAATTAAACCATTTATAAAATAAATATATATAAGTATACAAAAACTGTACATGTAAAGTTCGGCAACGTTTCTGCCTCGTTGAGCGGGTGTAACTGCTGTTGATGACATCAATCGGGAAATTACTGGCGAAACCAAATGCAAGCTTTTCATCATCTTGGCGAATTGCGGAAAATTTCAGAATAATAACGTCATCAAGTGAGACGACGGGGAGAAAACCTCGGCCATCTCGGACAGCCTAGAAAAGTGAATTAAAATTAGATTTTTTTGTTTTTCAAGTCATAAATATGAAGAAACGGTAGAGTGTACCTAGTATATTGATATCATAAACTTGGGTAAAAGAAATAAATTTGGCATATTTTTGAAAAGAAGGAGTAAAAATTGAAATGTTAACAAAAAAGTGAGGACCTCGGCTAAAAACAGAAGCTGCCATATTTTTCTTTTTAAGAAGAAAAAATACGAGAAAAAAGGGACCGAGAACTGGAGAACAGTCAAAAAGAAACAACGAAGATTTAATAAAAAAATGCCTATAAGTAGGCTATAACAGAAATTAAAACTAGAAGAACAATTTGAAAAAAAAAATGATTAAAAATGTGACACAATGGCAAAGTTAAACAAAGTGTGTAGAGCAACTCTTACAGAAGCTGAGAGCGAAAGTTGTAAGTATTACAACATTGCACATTTCATGAGTCAGAGTGCTCTCCACATGCTACAAAGTGTCTAATGTTATATTACAGTCTTGTTGATGTCATCGCCTACTAAAATTTCATGCGTTATTGTTGGCCCCGGAAAAAAATTAAACTGCCGATTTTTCAAAATATTTCAGATGCCAAAATTTTCGACCCAAAAATAATTTTTTTTTTCAGATTTTTCAGGACTCGATATTTATGTTCAAAATGAAGTTTCAATACTGAAAGTATGATTTTAGTTGACTATGGGTTGATCGGACAATTTTCAGCTGACTTACAGCACTTTGAGTATCAGGGTCCACATGGGTAAGTCAACTTTAACTTTTATTGAGAATCACCAAAACCGAATAAAATTGAATAAACTTTGCTTTTTAACAGTTTTTATTTGATTTTCTCTTGTTTTCTTTGATTTTGGTGATTCTCAATAAAAGTTATAGTTGACTTACCCATGTGGACCTTGATACCTTGACCTTGATAAAGTGCTGTAAGTCAGCTGAAAATTTTTCGATCGACCCATAGTCAACTAAAATCATATTTTTAGTTTTGAAACTTTATTTTGAACATAAATATCGAGTCCTGAAAAATCTGAAAAAAAAAATTATTTTTGGGTCGAAAATTTGGCTCCGGGACATTTCGCAGCCGGACGTTTCGCAGCCGAGACATTTCGCAGCCGGACATTTCGCAGCCGGACATTTTGCAGCCGAGACATTTCGCAGCTGAGACATTTCGCAGCCGGACATTTCGCAGCCGAGACGTTTCGCAGCCAACCTCCTTATATACACACTCTCTCCTTTCTCTGACCATGCTTGTTTATCAATAACATGTTTACCAATTCCGCTGAGAGAGAAGTGATATTAGTGTAATTGTATTTACCGGCTGCGAAACGTCTCAGCTGCGAAATGTCCGGCTGCGAAACGTCTCAGCTGCGAAATGTCCGGCTGCGAAACGTCTCAGCTGCGAAATGTCCGGCTGCGAAATGTCCCGGAGCCGAAAATTTTGGCATCTGAAATATTTTGAAAAATCGGCAGTTTAATTTTTTTCCGGGGCCAACAATAACGCATGAAATTTTAGTAGGCGATGACATCAACAAGACTGTAATATAACATTAGACACTTTGTAGCATGTGGAGAGCACTCTGACTCATGAAATGTGCAATGTTGTAATACTTACAACTTTCGCTCTCAGCTTCTGTAAGAGTTGCTCTACACACTTTGTTTAACTTTGCCATTGTGTCACATTTTTAATCATTTTTTTTTTCAAATTGTTCTTCTAGTTTTAATTTCTGTTATAGCCTACTTATAGGCATTTTTTTATTAAATCTTCGTTGTTTCTTTTTGACTGTTCTCCAGTTCTCGGTCCCTTTTTTCTCGTATTTTTTCTTCTTAAAAAGAAAAATATGGCAGCTTCTGTTTTTAGCCGAGGTCCTCACTTTTTTGTTAACATTTCAATTTTTACTCCTTCTTTTCAAAAATATGCCAAATTTATTTCTTTTACCCAAGTTTATGATATCAATATACTAGGTACACTCTACCGTTTCTTCATATTTATGACTTGAAAAACAAAAAAATCTAATTTTAATTCACTTTTCTAGGCTGTCCGAGATGGCCGAGGTTTTCTCCCCGTCGTCTCACTTGATGACGTTATTATTCTGAAATTTGCCGCAATTCGCCAAGATGATGAAAAGCTTGCATTTGGTTTCGCCAGTAATTTCCCGATTGATGTCATCAACAGCAGTTACACCCGCTCAACGAGGCAGAAACGTTGCCGAACTTTACATGTACAGTTTTTGTATACTTATATATATTTATTTTATAAATGGTTTAATTACCCAAGTTTGAGACTACCCTGCACAATACATTCGCCCCTCGGACAAGTCGCCCCATTGGACAGTCGCACCCCGGAATCTTCTCGACCTCGGACATTATCCAATTCATAAAGTTTGAGCAGCCATTCCTCGACTGGCAGCAGCGAGTGAGATTGTCCGAGTGCGGTCAAAGTAAGTCTCTCCTTCACGGGGATTTTAGGTTTCTTAGTAGTTAAGGTTAGTAGGTATAGGACACTAGTTGAAGAGTTCGGGATATTTTTGAGTTATCCGCCCAACGAGTTATGAGAGTTTCTATGATCCGGGCGATGAGAGGGTACGTTTTAAAGAAAA
This sequence comes from Caenorhabditis japonica, assembly GCA_963572235.1. Lineage (NCBI taxonomy): Eukaryota > Metazoa > Nematoda > Chromadorea > Rhabditida > Rhabditidae > Caenorhabditis > Caenorhabditis japonica. The sequence goes on along the minus strand of OY754347.1, from coordinate 11,230,834 downwards.
ATAATTAAGTTAGCTTACCTTATACTACGGTATTCCGCTAAAACTCCTCCGCTCTATTTATTAGTGTTCATGTTTTAGAAACCGAAAAGTGCCTCGACCTGGTAAAGACCGCGAAACGACTGCAGAAAATTGAAGGTGAGCACTTCACTGACAACGGAAATTCATTGGACATTCTGCTCGAGCCGGGCCGGGGACGTCCAGGCCGTGGCCCCCTCCAGCATTGGCGTAGACGTTCGAATTGGTAGCAAACAATGATGAAGGTGACTCCACAGAGAACAAGGTTACAGTTGGTGGACAACTTCGAACTCAAGAGGAACCAACCTTAACAAATTGCGCAACGCAAATGACGACGACTGCAAGAGCGAAGAAGCGAGTTTTCATTCCAACAGTACGTTTGGACGCGTTCAACCCAAAGAAAAACAAATGGGGAAGCATCTCATTGGAGACGGAGATCAGGAACTGAATCTCTGCACGATCCTTGTAGCATGCATCTTTGTGCAAGCCAATAACTTGCATGTAAAAATGCCGATTCCGAGGAACAATATCGAACAACTACTAAACTACAAATCCGTGCTGTGTGGGAAACTCCACGATGCCGAACTTATGACCTCATCGGTGAGACCAACAAGCGAAGAATTGGAAATTCTACAAAAACTACCGACTTTACCGAGTCTCTCTCCGGCGGACATGGTCAAGGGAAGATGATAAATGTGCTTATTAAACTTATTGAATATCACATTTCGTTACCTTTGAGAATCTCCCCCACACATTTTTCTTTGCCCGACCCTTCTTTGACTGTATATATTTCCCCATTACGGAGCCGCGTGGCTACTGATTCTAACCACCACCTACTAAATAAACCCATCGCCCTGCCATTCCTCAACTGGTCGCAGCGAGTGGGATTGCCTGAGTGCCGTCCAAAGTAAGTCTTTCCACCATGGGGTTTCAGGTTTTTAGTTGTTAAGGTTAGGTACAGGGCCCTAGTTGGAGAGTTTGGGATATTTTTGGGTTGAGCCGTACGATGAGTCGAGATTGAGTTATCCGCGCGATGAGTTTTGAGAATTTGAATGATCCGCGCGATGAGAGTTGATGTTTTAAGAAATAATAATTACGTTCAGTTTTGGTTAAGCGAACAGGGGACCGCCACTAGGATATCATGACGTTGCCTTTGAGCAACTCCCTCACACATTCCTCTTCGCCCCACTCTTCTTCGACTGTAAATATTTTCCCATTACAGAACTACCAGGCTTCCGATTCTGACCCTACTACTAAATAAACCAGTCGCCCTACAATTCCTCGACTAATTTCACGTTTTCTTTGCGCTGAGTACAATTAGTTTGAGCTTTTTCACCGTGGCTCTGTCACAGAAAAATGGATTTTTCGCCATCTTCGTTAACAAGAATAGTGCCGTGAAGTTAATAATCTGGAAGAACCCTTTCAAGATGATCCTGCTGGCAGTAAACAATTTCCTTAAAGCCCATGAAGGTGCGTTTTCTTTTTTCTTTTTGTTTTATTGAATTCCCTCACGTTTTGCAAACGCACAGCTCTTTTAGTTCAGAAGGTTATACGGTGTTTCAATGTGGTTATCACGCCAAGGACCTGCCTCACCATCCAGACGGTATCGATCAGGTTCGCCTCGACAGCCTAGACCACAATACGACATTGGAGACATCTTCTGGGCAATAGTGCCAAAGAATTATAACCAGCACCGGTTGAATATGCGATGCGTTTTCTGCAATAACTACCACCATAGCAACGCTTGCGGAAACTTTTCCAATATCGACGAAAGACGTCAAATTCTCCAAGACACTAGAGGATGTTTTAGCTGCCTAATGAATCAGTCCGGACGTTGCTTTAAGAACATAATTTTTTTTTTAATTTTATTCTTTTTTTTGTTTTGTTAATTTTATTGTTAATTCTTATTTGTTCATAAAGAGGTTCAATTACCCAAGTTTAAGGTACCGCCTCTACCATACACGCACACACACACGCGCGCACACACACAATAGAAAATCTTATTTTGAAAATAAAAAAGTTGCAACGCGGTGTTTGCGTACTTTTAAAATTCAAACCGCGATGAAAGAAATAGCATGGCAAATGAAGAGAAACGTTCCCTTTATCATTTTAATTATAAAAGTACGCAAACACTGCGTTGCAACTTTTTTGTCTACACAATATTCGTGTTAATTCGCGATACAAGTAGATCGCTGAGCGAATCATAACAACTGGCTCCCACGCTGTAGATGAACAAAGCTAGAGCAGTATTCGCGTGTGAGACATTGGTGAGCAAACATTATCGGGAGATCTTGTTTTTGCTAATTTTTATTTAATTGCGTGTCACAATTTATTTTGAAATAAAGGAAAATAAAGCTCAATAATTGTCCAGCAACACTATATTCTATTGATTAAAAACCTTTTTCAATTCTTTTCTTATTCTATTGCGCCGAAAAAAAAACAAATTGTTTTTTTTTCCATTTTGTCTCAAAAATGATAAAGATTAAGTGTGCGAGCGAGAAGCTGTCATTTTACTGTCGGGATTTGCACTACTCGAGAAGGTACCACGTTCATCTGGAATATTACCCCATGACGGTACCGTCTGGATGAGCGACAGAAAAGTGTTTGCCTTCAGTTTTAACTCAACCAACAAGAAAGTGTTCGACTGCGGTAGAAAAGTAACCATCACCGACCAAAGTTACACCATCACACTGTCGCATGGTTTTGGCACAACTTTGTGAGTTTTTGTAATTCTGTTCACTAGAAACGGTCCTGCCCTCTTCAGTAGCCAGTATTCCTACCGATAATTGAGTGAATCTTTCTGTTTGTCCAGGACGAATTCTCATAGTTTGCAAACTCCACTAAGTACGTTTTTCTCCTTATTATAACTCGCACATCCTTCTGATTGTGAGCACCAAATACAGTCTATTAGAGAAGTCGTCCTGGTCCGGCGGAGCGATTATATTTTTCATCTCCAACTCTATTGTGAAAACAAAAAAGTTGCAACGCGGTGTTTGCGTACTTTTAAAATTCAAATGGAAAAGGGAACAAATCTCTTCATTTCCCATGCTATTTCTTTCATTGCCATTTGAATTTCAAAAGTACGCAAACACCGCGTTGCAATTTGTTTGTTTTCACAATAACTCGATTATTGCAGGCACGAACGATATATCTGCATCTCGTGGCGGCTCTCCAGTCTTTTTCCATTAAACACGTCCGGAGAAATATAATTTATGAATTTATGAGCATTAGCATAATTTTTGAGTTAATAAGTGATTTAATTTCTGTGCTTTGAGGTAATCACGAACGGTCGTCTAACCGCCGACACCAAATCACTGCGCCTCAAGGCTTTCAATTCTACAGTGCGTGCAATATCTATAGGACCCCCCTCGATTTTAGGCCTACGGGAAAAACCAAGAAAATTATCGAAAATCTGTGAATGCCATTCGATTCTAAATCTGAAATAACCCCAGGGTACGAATTTTTATCATCCTACCACTTTCCATACCCGCTTACCGCCAAAAAATCATTTATTTGGCCGTGCAATATCTATAGGACCCCCTGAGAAATTCGGGTTGGCGACCAGTTTTTGGTGGGGTTTTCGTTCATTAATTCGACTATTTTCTTTATTCTTTTGTTTCTTTTTCTTTGTTTTTATAAAAACTATGCATTCTACAGATTCCCAACTTTAATTAACTATTAAATTTTTATAACACAGTGCAAATGCAATCAGATCTACAGATTTGGGTATCGGAAAGTGTATGGATGTTTTAGCTGTGTAAACTTACCGTAATCTTGTTTGTTTCAAGAGTTAGAAGCCCAGGTAAAGTGATACTAAGCCTAAATTCACCTATTCCTAAAATGATGCATGCCCAATCAGTCACTTGTAATTTGCTTGTCATGGATCGTGGTCAACTTCTCACCTCTTCTGAGAAAGCTCAGCTCAATGTGATGCAACACCTTAGAACTTCACTTTATGACATTCCTAGTTTTGTTAGGAAGAGCAAAACTGCTTGCCGTAACTACCTCAACGGTCTCCTGGATTATGGTAAGCAATCGAAGTAGCACAAAGGGAAGACAGAGAAAAGTCACCGCTCGAGAAGAACGTTACATTCTTCGCGTGTTGCCAAATTCCTCGAAAAGCCTCAGAAAAGTCCAAGGAGAGTTAGATCTCAATGTCTGTAAGCCGACCATTCGGAATGTCATCAAGAGAAGCGGAATCATCGTCCGTCAAAAAATGGTCAAAATACTGGAAATGATGCCACATCACAAAACAACTCGTCTATGCCCAACAGTATATTTGAAGTCATTCAAACCGATGCTGACAAAACTTCCCCTGTCATTTTCCTTGTTTTGAACTTTTGCACAGAGATATATGTGCTCAATAAACCTATTCTTGCTTCTACGTGCTCATTACTACTGGTTAGATGTTAATGAAGCTACAGATTTTTCGAAAGTAAGTAATTATCACGGAAACAATTGTGGGAAAACAGAAACAACAACAAAAAGAAAAAAATAGTCGCATTAATGAACGAAAACCCCACTAAAAACTGGTCGCCAACCCGAATTTCTCAGGGGGTCCTATAGATATTGCACGGCCAAATAAGTGATTTTTTGGCGGTAAGCGGGTATGGAAAGTGGTAGGATGATGAAAATTTGTACCCTGGGGTTATTTCAGATTTAGAATCAAATGGCATTCACAGATTTTTGATAACTTTTTTGGTTTTTCCCGTAGGCCCAAAATCGAGGGGGGTCCTATAGATATTGCACGCACTGTATCTGAACCCAAACTACTGAATAAACATATCGGCAATACAAGTTGAAATGTTTAAAAAGTATGTACGGTTTCTAGAATACATAAACTTTATTGCATGTAAAAACGGCCCGAACAAAATTAAAAAAAAAAAACGACTAGTTAGTTTCAAAAAGAATTATCCCGTGTCAAAAGAAAGAAGCAAACAATTAATAATTGGTTGAGAATACATAGAATAATCTGTTCCATTGTTTCAAAGATCACATCGATATGAGGGTGTGTGGCATAATTGCATAGGAAATGAATAAAAATATAATACATAGATTGGCTCTGTTTAATGCTTTTGAGGTGGTAACGACAGCTCATCATGTTTGGTATCAGAGATGGGCGTGATTGCTGTCAGATTGCTGTCCGACAGACACATATTTTGCTCGTGATCGTATTCTCCAGATTTGGTACTATATGTGTGCTTCCAGATTTCGGCGAGACATGCTGAGCTGTGAAATCTGAACAAAAAATTGTATGTTGTTGTAAAGCCATTTGAATCATATTATAAATACTTACCTGTAGAAAACCAACAGTGGTCCTACCGCATAGATAATATAATTATACTCGGTGGCTGCTTTGCTGGAAAACCCGAAGCTTGATTTCATTCCCTCGAACGTGTGAAACACAAAAAGAGTGACATTGGAGACCAAAAGAAAAGTGATTATTTCCTTGCCCGGTTTGTGTTTGATCGAATACTTGGTCATGCAGCGGAGTCTAATATAATTATTTTTTGTTTTAATTTGGCAACAGAAAGATATATGCATACCTAGAAGTTGTCAAAATGAACGCTGCTTGTACCACGACTTGAATCATTCGAATCACAAAAACAAATGCTGGCAGAGCGCTGACAGTCAAGTCAGCGGTTCTTCTGCAAGTTATAAACACGTCGATTCCAACTGCACAGTAGAGAATTTCTCCGATAAGACCGATAATTAATAGGATCTCGTCGATCACCTCTCCGTGGGCGTGTAATCGGTATTGGAGGAGACGCATTCTGTAAAAATTGATATGGGCGGTAGTCATTAACTGCGCATAGTAGCTAAAAGCCTGTGAGATTGAGGAAACAAGTTTTAAAAACGTATTTTATTCCCCCAAACGCAATAGCTTATGGGCTAGTGGCATACCTCCAAAGTCCAATGATACAAGCTCCGAGAGCAATAGAAAACAGAGAAAGATCCACAATTCCAAAGACCAGCTGAGCTCCAGAGCTGTTTCGCAATGTTTCAAAAATTGTGTACATCCCCATGGAAACCAAGGAACCAATGAGGAAAATTATTCCAGCAAACAATCCAGTAGAGGAGGAGCTGAAAACAATAATTATTTATCTTTGTTTTTCAATAGCAACCAAACCTTACCTGCAATCAATTCTCATCTTGACCTTCCTCTTCCCACTGTTACTCTGATGATGACCGTTTTGACCGATCGACTTCCAAAGTATGAACATTATCGCTGCGCCGATCAGAGAATATCTATAATTAATTTTTACACTGCTTGTATTACCGCCAATGAAACCGACTCGACTATACAAGTGGTCAAAAACGTGGCAACGTCTCCGAAATGATCAAGAGCGTACAATCGACTGACCGCTGGCTCGGGAGTTTTTACAGAGCCAGGGATGTGGTTTATCTTAAAAATTAGTTAATTGTGGGTTCTGTTATTTTATCGCTTGATTTTGTACCGTAGAATTTAAAACTGCATTGATAAGATTGTGAATTTCTTCCTCTTCCGAAGACGACGAAGATGACGAGTAGTATTTTCGAAACGTCTGTTTGATCATTGCCTTTTTGTGAGCCTTGGCTTCCTGAAATTTGAATACAGTTACCTATGTAATTGGAAATTTTCCATTAAAGAGTATGTATGTAAAGTAAAATCAAACTTGTTTAGCAAGCACGAATCGAAACCACGTCCACAGATTTACAGAAACTAGATGCATCATTCCAAAAGCCACAATTTTCCGTGAACTGTTTACTGTGATCTGAAGATAGTTTATAGTCATTAATAAAAAAAATTTATAGATTTGTCACCTTTGAATTACAAAAAATAAAGTGCATCTGTATAAATGTAAAAATAATGGCGACAATCATCTTTGCGATTGTGACTTTTTTGCAAATCGAATTCTCGATGCACAAAAATAGTTCCAACCCGAATAGAACAATACCAACGCTTCCAAAAACTGAAAACAAGCTGCATAAATGATTACAACGCCTATTTTTCCTTACAAAGAGCTCCGAGACGCAAATACAACGTGCCGGCTCCTTCTCCATTGTGTGCGCTTTGAACGATGAACCAGTCCTGGAAGAAAAATAAATAGAGTACATAGTTTCGGAGTGGATATGGTTGAACATGCACAAACCTCATCATTTTTAATAACTTTATATCTTCTGAGCACTGATATTAGATAATTATACGGCCCTGGATAAATAATAAAAACGTAGCAGTAGGCGAAGAATAAAATGCCAACACCATACATTGCAATGTAGAACATCTAGGATTACAGTTTTTTTTTTTTAATCGTGATAATTAATTATCTTACAGTTTCCGCTTGCCACATATCTTTTCGCCAACTTGGCGAAACCTCCACTACTAGAGAAATGATGGTGAGTATTAGGGCGTACAAGCTGGTGATTAGTCGGACGAAAAAGTTTCTGAAGAATCAATAGGTGTACATAGTTTTATTGAATCATTGAAAAAATATATTAAACCCACGTGGCTCGCGGTTCATGAATCCAGGGTCGTCGATACGCGTCCATATGATGTGTGGGGGAAGACGGTAGGCTGTCGCTGTCACTTCCGCCTTTTTCCATGTCTTCAGCCATTACGCTAGCTGCAAATACTTGTTTGAGCAAAGTTTCTGGGTGTTTGAGTGTTTTTAGTAGGGCAAAAATTAGACCTTCCACGGTGTCCCAGACGGGAAAAGCGCCGCTCGAGATAACTGCTGGCGCATCTCTCGTTCTCTCTCCCTCATCACCACAGCGCAGCTATTTTTTCAACGGGAATTTGTTTCTTTTTTGATTTTCAGCAAAACTAGACCACTTTTTGAGAATCTGTCATTAAAATATATTCTTCAGGTCAAATGCTTCATTTTTATTACAAAAACCACGAGATTGGTGCAGAATTGACGGAGGAGATGCATTAAAAAAAAATTAGTACAGAATTTTACTAAAAACTCAATTTTCTGCAACATAATAATGCATTTCAAATGTCTCCCTTGTGCAGAATTTTCTCGCGAACATTTTAATACCACGACCAGCTCGAAACGTGCGAATTCGGTTTTTTTCTTGATGTTTCAACATTTTAAAAATAGCTGCGCTGCGGTGGTGAGGGAGAGAGAAGAGAGTGCAGACAGTTGAAGACATTTTTCCACTTTGGGACACCGTGCCTTCCTGTTTGTTTTACAAGGTCAAAGCACTGTATGTGGATGGATGAGCGAGATCATTGTTGTGGGAGCTTTTTTTTTATTTGTATCGTTTATGTATAAAATAGTTTCACAAACGCGCTCCATAGCACTTTGAGGAAACACTGTGGAAAGCGTGTTGAAACAGCGTTTTCTCACCGTTTTGCCGCTGTTTCAGCAAACATTTAAATGCCGGGGCATTTCGGCGCGGATATGGCAGAGGACAACAGTAAATGGCTATTACCCGTTGAAAATGGTTGTTTACCATAGAATTTGTCAGATACTAATCATTGACGCTTGTATGGAAATCGAAACAGTTAAAGGCTATTTAGATATGATTTTAGCGAGAATCAGACATTGAAAACGGCTGTTATTGTGAAAACAAAAAAAATTTCAATGCGGTGTTTGCGTACTTTTGAAATTCAAATGAAAATGGGAACAAATCTCTTCATTTCCCATGCTATTTCTTTCATTGCCGTTTGAATTTCAAAAGTACGCAAACACCGCGTTGCAATTTTTTTGTTTTCACAATAGCCATTGAACTTTCCGAGTTTGAGGAAACACTGTGGAAACCGCGTTGAAACATCATTTTTCTGATGTTTCGCCGTTATTTTTTTAAGCTTCAAAAACTTTTTGCGTGGATTCCGGCTGTTAGCCGTTGAACAGGGCTGTTGGCACCTAATCTTCGCGAGTTTGGCGCGTACGGGAATTAGACTTTCAAAAAGGTTATTAGCCGTTGAAAAGCATTTTGAAGTTACAGTTAATTCATAAAAAAAAACAAAAACTCACGATTATTACTATACAATGACTGTGGCGAATGTGGTGGACCAATTTTCAGCTGCTCATCAACCATTAACATTTCTGAAATCAATTAAACAGTGAAATACACAATTTGAGTACAAGAAGTAAGTTTGGACAGTTAATCAACTCTTTACAGATGAGGGGAGGAGCGCGGAAGCTTGTTGTGTTGTGTTGTGTTGTGTTGCGCTTTGCAAAAATCCGGTTTTTTTGCAAGGAATGGAACAATTAGTTTAGCTGAGCAATTTTAGTAAAGTAAAGTAGAGTAAAGTAACATTGAGCAATGCTGATAAAGATAAGATAAAACTTGTCTGAAAACTGGTTTTGCCACCCCTGCCCCCTCCTCCCTCTCTAGCTAAACTAAACAGTCACCGCAAGAAAGCAAGCAGAAATTATTTTTAACCCGGAAAAAAACTTGCTAGCACAATAAAAAAACGGTTTTTAAAAAAAGAGAGAGTGATTAAAAACCGAATCAAGTGGACAGATAAATGATTTAAATGAACTTTTCATTGATATAATCCGTCCGCAAACAGTGTGAGCACACCACGGTCATTTTTCTAGCCTATTGTACTTTACAGTTTGTCCGAGTTCAAATCTCGTAAATAAATTTGTAACAAACAAGCGGAAGTTGAAGTTGAAGTCAAAATCATAACAACCAAAAAAGTCAAAGTTTGAGAACGATATTGAGTTTGAACACACAGTTTGACCACTTGAAATGGATTTGTTTTCAAAAGTTTTGAAGAAAAGTAGTTTTCCCGCCGCTTACACTCTGTTTACTACTTCATTAACAACTCAAACAAGTGTGAAAGAGCGCGTTGAAAAAAAAGAGGAGAAATCACGAAATCACAAGTAATGACTGGCAAAAGTGGGAAGAAAACGAATCGGGGGCCTCATAATAAATGGTAGAATTGGTAGGCGGTAAGAAGTAAGAAGTAGTAGGGTAGGAGGAGGGGAAAGGTGAGAATTAATCAAAACTGGAATATATTTGTACTGTGTACATAGAGCTTGAAACGAGCAAAGCGTCCTGCCCTCCCCCGCTACCTCTCCGATTGTTTGTTCTCTAGTTTTGGCACCATCACCATTTTTGGAAGTAAGTATAGTATGTTAGGTAGTCCCGGTTAGTCAGTCGCTGCCAATTGGTGGTGTGATCTGCAAACAAATAAGCAGCAAAAAAAAATAACACGGGTACACGTTCACGTTCTTTTTTTGTTGCGTCTTTGCCTGCCTTCGTTTACTTTTACCGCGTGAACAATGAGAGCATTGGAACATGGGCTGGAAATAGAATACAAAAAAGTTTCGTTTTTAGTACCAATATTATTCCAGATTGTAGCTTTGCTTTGATGCTCGGTTAAATATAGAAAGGTGGTGAACTTTGGGGTTGTTAAAATTTCAATAAATTTCAAGCAAATTCAAAAATTGCGATTCAGCTCATCCAACCACGGCACAACACGGTTTTAAATTTGTGGCACTTGGAGCATTTCTCGTGCATTTCTTCGTGTACTCCCCGTGGACAATCCGACAATTTCGCAACATTCAAAATTGGTATTTTTTGAATTAAAATGAAGTTTTCAACGTGAACGATCTGAAAATGGAAAAATAAGGCATCGAGGGAACTATGGAAAAATGACATTCGTCGCTGGGAAATAATGCGACTGCGCTCCATTGTGAATTTGCTGGAACATTGAACGACGCGAGAGACGTGCAACCGAGTTCTTACTGTATGAATATTATGTTCTCAGCGAACCCAGCCAACATCAGTTACAAGGCTCCGATGTTCCGAATGACGCTGCGACCACTGCGGAACATCGGAACGGCGTAGCTGAATTTCGCTCGTAAACACACAACAAGCACGATGCCTTCGCATCTTTATTTTTTCCAATGTATCGTTTTGTCTAACTGTCTAACCTCTCTTCCACGCACCATCGGTCGAATGCGGGACTAAACCGTTATTTCAGACGTTTCTTTCCATTACCCAACTTGAACTTTGGCCTCATAAAATTCGTTGAGTAATGCTCAATCCCTATCACCAACTAAACAGAAAACTCGTCTCTACCAGTAAGTAAGAAAGTCAAATATTTTTATCTGCCGATACAATAAATCATCAATTTCCTCTTCTCATCAATTTTTTTCCGCGTTTTCATCTTCGCACCGCTATTGACAAGTCACAGAAAGTAAACTCTTTACTTTTTCCGCACTCGCCGCCTCCCACCACGCGGCGCGACACCTCAATGAAAAGCAGAGTTCAAAGCATCACATTTGAATCACTGACTCATGCAAACTATACTAGTTTTGTGAAGTTTAATATAGCTCTTTTTGCTGCAAGTCATCCCGTGCCATGTCATACAATGCCATGCAAGTTGGCTCCTATTGCCTTGTGCGGGAGAATTGGAGCTAATCCCAAATGTCAAGATGGAGATGATGATACATGTCATTTCGAACAAACAAACAAATATTAACATTATTCATATTTTTCTTTGAATCATTTTTTATCTGAAGAAAAATGCCCAACTATTATCCAAAAGTTCTTTTCCATGAGCTTATTCTAGAGAATGTGCAGAAATTCGGAAAACGCGAGGCTTTGGTAGGCGATTTTTTCTGTTCTCGTGTTCTAAAACATTTTTCAACTCCTAGGTTCTTGGCAACCAAACTGTAACTTTTGATGAGATCAATCCACTGGTGTTAAAAATGGTAACAAAGCTGCTAGACCTTTCCGTGGCTCAAGGTTTCTACTTTTTTCCTTCACACTCGTCATTTTGCAAATTTATATTCATTATCCAGGAGACGTTGTTCTTGTCTGTTTACCCAATTCTATCTGGTACCCCATTCTATTCTTAGCTTGTGCTAAAATTGGAGCAATTTTGACTGGAATTAGCTCGGAATCTACTGCAAACGAAGTGCAATATTGTTTGGAGCAAAGTGGAGCAAAAATTGTTTTTATCAGTGACAATATTGCCAAGAAAAACAGCATTTCTCTCACCGCGGTACTTTTCCTTCTTATTAATTTCTAAAATGAGCACTCAATTAAAAATATGTTACAGGTTACTGTGGAAATAGTACCAGATGACGTTAAAAGTTACACTGAATTGATTTCTGAGCATTTTGAAGATATAGCGTTGGATAATCATGACATTGACTCAATTCTGCTGGCTCCATTTTCTAGTGGAACCACTGGACTGCCAAAATGCTGCTTGCTCACTCATCGCAACTTCTTGGCTTCTACTTTTGCGTTAAAACAGTTAATTTTTAGGGTTTTCGTTTGAATATATGTTTATTTTTTTATCAAAAACAGATTTTTATTCGACAAACTTCTCAGCCACAGTTCTATGAAAACGTTGGCATTTTTACCGTTCCATCATGCCTCTGGATTCTGGGCTCTGCTGTTGTGCCTTTTGGAAGGGTGCACTTCTTATATTATGTCGGAATTTCACCCTATTACCATGATGGCGATAATTGAAAAATATGAGGTTATTATTTATTATTGGTGTTGCGCTCCACCGATAACGCGTGGCGTGTCGCGTGGTTTTGGTGCGTAGAGGAGTTAGACCGTTAGAGAAAATGAGGCACAGAGAAAAGAGGAGACACAGGCATCATCAATGGCGCGCTTTTCTACTCTCCGGAATATGAATAATTCTTTGGATTTTCAGATTGACACTGTGAATATTGTCCCACCAATTGCTCATATTTTTTTGAAAATGGGAATTTTGCAAGGAAGATGCCCTAGTTTAAGGTTTCACTCTTTTTCTTTTTCTTTCTATTTTATTGTTTTGTTAATTAATATCCTTTATCTTTAGAACCATATTATGCGGATCTTCTGGGTTAACCAAGGAAAAATGCAAGAGAATTTTATCGATTTTCCCACAAGTTCAGCATTTTATTCAAGGTACATGATGGAGCTCCAAAAAGTTTAAATTTCCCACATTTAGGCTACGGAATGACTGAACTAGTGGTGCTGAGCTTTGTAACACCGTTTGACGACAATTTCGAGCATCTCGGCTCTTGCGGCCACATTTTGCCAGGTTTTGAGGCAAAGGTGTGCGCGGGGAATTTTTTACTTGGATACGGAGTGTTGAAAAGTACATAGTGAAAATGCGCTCCACTGCTCACATAGATTGGAGGAAACGCGGTCGTTACAGAGTTGAAACAGTTTAGATTTTCAAAAACGAGGCGCTGGCGGAATACGTTTTCTGCATAAAATAAATAGGGAAATATTGCTTAAATATTAAGAATCATGCAAAATATATGAACCCACAAGAAAAAAGTAAAAAAAAATTTCTGTGGCGCCTCAGTAACGACGTTTTGAAAACGCCATTTCGCGCGCTGTTTTCTCGAGTGACGTGGCAATTTTCCCGCGAAATTTAAATTTTAATTTCCATGTACCTCTCAACACCCCGTGCTTACGGGGTGCTGGCTAGTGCCATTTTTTGAAACGCCTTTTTTTTGCCGCCAGGGCCACGCGCTGCGTTTGCGTGGCGTGAAAATGCATTCCAAAAAATGTGAATTCGCATAATTTGGCACACTGCCAATGTTTTTTCAATGGAGCGAACTTTCGCGAGGGCAGTCGCCAGCACCCAGTATTTAGAGTTTTTCTGATTGACATATCATTGAAAAATTCCAGTTCCTTGAACACGACGCAGGCGAGACCGAGCTGTTACTTCGATCCGACGCTATTATGAAGCAGTACAAAAATGGAACTGCTAATTTGGACGAGGACGGCTGGTTACATACAGGCGACATTGTCACTGAAAAAGACGGTTTCTTCTACGTGGTTGATCGAATGAAGGATCTGATAAAGCTCAATGGGTATCAGGTGTCGCCCACGGAAATTGTAGGGTCTTTTTTCCAATTTTGAATATTTTCATAACCCTCTATTCCAGGAAAACTTGATTCTAACAGTTCCAAAAGTTTTGGAAGCAGCTGTAGTTGGAATCGAAGACGAGCTATGTGGCCAGGTGCCAAAGGCGTTTATAGTTCTCGAGCAAGGCGCCGATGAGCTCATTTTCAAAAAGCATCTGGAGCACACAATGAAGGGTTCTCATTTCATTTCATTTTATTTTATTACTTTTAACAACTTGATAAAATATAAAATTTCAGAAAAGCTATCAGCGGTCAAGCAACTTCGTGGAGGAGTATCGATAATTCAGGAGATGCCAAAATCGGCGAGTGGAAAGATTCAGAAGAACAGACTTTTGGAGTTGTAAAATAAAATAAAATAAAATAAAACAACAAAATAATTTGCCAATCATTGTTCCTCTTCCTCTGGTAACACCTCCACTTCCTCATAGTACTCGCAGACAATTTGATCCGCTCCGTCATCGATTGTTTCCTCTTGCTCTGCAGCTTGATCCTTTTTGGCCAACAGTCTTGAAGAATAGTCTGTTGGCTCATCACTGCCTCCTTCTTCAATTACTTCCTCCACTACTTCTTCCACCATTTCTTCATCTTCAAACGTCACCTCTTCTTCTTCTTCTCCATCCGTTTTGTGCTTCTGAAAACTTTTTTAAACGTATTGTCAAAGCCACGAGTGTGCTGAGCAACTCCATACACCATAAAAAAGCTAATAAACGTGCACCACCAAGATTACTGTACCCGCGGCACACAGCGGCGCAGAAATGCAGACTTATCATTTTTCTGCTAATTTTTACCATTTTTTTTTAAAGGTTTTTGGAATGTTTTTACCTGAGGATTTTCTCGACAGAAATTTAAAATTTTGGAATTCTTAAGGGGTTCATGGAACTATAAACGACTCCGTGAATCGTTTCAGGAATAACAAAACTAATATTCGGTCAATACATCCATTTACTTTTTCATTTACCGTACGGTAAATGTTCATGAATACGACCTCAGAACTTTCTTTGGCGCCAATTTCAAAACTTTCGGAAAAAAACTTTTTTGCCAGCCTAATACAATTAGGCCACAATGTTTTTAATGTGATTTTTCGAAGAAATTTACAGAAACAGAACCAGCAAAATAAGCAAAAAATAGAAAAAAACCAGCAAAAAATTCAGCGAAAATTCGGAGAATTCTCCGATCGGTCTGAAACTTTGAGAGATCATTTAAAAAATACTTTCGGACATTCCCTGAAAATTTCAGACCGAAATATTGATTTTAAAAAATATCGATTTTTATTTCTGAAAATTTTCAAAATCAATATTTTGGTCTGAAATTTTCAGAAGATGTTCGAGAGTATTTTTTAAATTATCTTTCAAAGTTTCAGACCGATCGGAGCATTCTCCGAATTTTCGCTGAATTTTTTGCTGGTTTTTTCTATTTTTTGCTTTTTTTTGCTGGTTCCGAGAATAACCCCATTACGTATTCCTGGAATGGTACCGTGATACCGCGTCAAATGGTGTACATTGCGGTCTCGCCACGGACGGTGTTTGCAGACTTGTGGATTTACCCGTTGATACAAATTTGAATTTTTCCAATGCAAAATTTCTCGACGAAGAAATTCCGTTTGTTTTTGTTGTGTTGTTATTACTGTATGGAAGTTTGCATATTGGAATAAAAATGTTAAACACTAGCCCGGAAAACATTTTCAAAATTCATAGAGTTAAAAACAACATACCTTTGGAGTATTTCTCTTCCACGAATTCTTAATAGCCTCCACTTGAATCTTCACCTGCTTGTTCTCCTCATCGTTCATCTCACCAGCTCTTTTACGTGTCGGCCTTGGCTTCATCGCCATAATTTTCTGAATTCTCGCCTCATTCGTAGCAGCAACCTGATCATGATAAGGAACATTTTTCGCCTGACCTTCAGTAAAAACCTCCATGTTCGGCGCGACTGGAACATTAAACTGCCCATCCTCCACCACCACTTCATACGTCGGATCTGGCGCCGCATTGTCATAAAATTCTTCTTCGTTATAGACTGGTGAGTCGGCGTCGCGCATGTATTCCTCGTCGGGAAGTTCGACAACTGGGTAACGTTGGCAAGACAGTTTGGCTCTATTGACTGGATAGGCGGCCGACTCACGTCGTCCGCTAATGATCTCGGCGAGGTCTGGAGCAGGTTCTCCGGCAGCTAACTGAACCAAATTATACCTAGCAAATGCAACTTTTTGGTAAAAAACGTACCCTTGTTTTGTACTCGTCCTTGAACTTTTCGATTTTCGCCGCCACATTGCGAACCTCGTAGTTTTGAAGGTAGTAGCGACGGTTAGACTTGTCAGATTGTTCGCGCATCACATCGACTATTGTAATCTCGTCGTGTCCGTCAATCAATTTTTGCGCAATTTCCATTTTGATCTCCTCCGATAGTGGAAGTTGGCGCACATCGACACCATGGCCAGAGTGTTTGGTGCAGCCGCGGAGTAGGACGGTTCTGAATGGGTGAATTGTGTTATTTTTAACTAGAAAAATCCAGAAAATAGGTGAAACTTCTATTATTAAAACTAATAATTTCTGGTCTCGCCACGATCAGGCGTGGATTTACGGGCAAATAACGAGCTTTTAAACAGAAAATCGAAAAAAAGACTTTAAAAAAATCATCGTATGAAAAAACAGCGTAGTTATATAAAAATGCCTGATTTTGAATATTTGTCGGACAATTTCAAATTTATCACAATTTTAAAGCCACTTTTCACAACTTTTTCTTATTCATGAGCCGTTTTCAGACGCTGAAATCGTCCAATAACTCAAAAAAAAACGTTATTTTTCTCTGCCTCTCCTCGGCTGCTGCAAGACTACATAGCCGAGGAACAGCGCGTGGCCGCTTATTATAGCGCGGCCATAAATGAAAAAAAGATGGCCATAAATGCAGAAAATTCATCCCTTTTTTTCTAAATCGCACGGTTGAATTTAGAAAAGAGGGGAAATTTCTGCATTATGGCCACCTTTTTTTTGTTTCTGGCCGCGCCATTATGGGGTTATTCTCGGAGCCAGCAAAAAAAGCGAAAAATAGAAAAAAACTAGAAAAAAATTCCGCGAAAATTCGGAGAATGCTCCGATCGGTCTGAAACTTTGAGAGATCATTTAAAAAATACTCTCGGACATTCCCAGAAAATTTCAGACCGAAATATTGATTTTAAAAAATATCGGTTTTTATTTCTGAAATTTTTCAAAACCGATATTTGGGTCTGAAATTTTCAGGGAATGACCGGAACTATTTTTTAAATGATTTCCTAAAGTTTCAGATCGATCGGAGCATTCTCCGAATTTTCGCTGAATTGCTGGTTTTTTCTATTTTTTGCTTTTTTGCTGGTTCCGAGAATAACCCCATTAGTAAAAATTGAGAGAAATTTGCGAAAAACGCTTAAAATAATTTGTTTTAAATTAACCTTAAAAAATGGCCGTGGATGACTTCGTTTTGCAGGTAAAACAATGTACATTTTTTAGAATTTTTTTAACGGAAAATAGCGACGTTTTATTCGGTCTCAATGTGATAGAGTTATTTTTGTACAAAAAAACTGTTTTTGGGCTATTCTTATCTTTTTTGACTCGCGCAAAAAGTCGTACCGAGACCTAATCGAACGACCAAAAAAAAAAAATTTTCACGGATTTTTATCCCAATTTTCGCACTCTTTAAAACTCAAAAACTCACCCATCATCATTCTCTCTAATATGAAAGAAAGCGGTGCAAGTTTTCCCGAGCTTCTTACTCGGCCTACTCCTCTGCTTCGCATCTCCTTTTGGCGCTCTTGGCAGAACTCCCGAATGATGACACTGATAGTACGTGGATTTAGAGAACAGGTTCTGTTTTCCAGATGAACGAGTGAAGCGCGACATTGTCAATCTTTCAAGTTCATTCCTCCACTGTTTGAACTCATTGAAATCTTTGAATATGATTCGCTCAAAGACAAGATCCTGTATATTATGCGAGATCTTCATGTGCTTTATGACAGTGGCAATGGTGTCGGAGCGAACGTTGCAATTCTTCAATGGGCATATCAATCCAGAACTATCGCTCATCACATTTGCCTGACCTGTTTTTCGATGCTTTTCTACATGACTATCAAGGAGGGATTTGTGACGGAATAGGAAGTTACACGTTGGGCATGCCAAGCACTTTGAACTGAATCCAGCTTGCTCCGGTGTGACGCTGAGACGGCGTTGGAAGAATCGATCGGGCAACGGGGTCATCTGTGAGGCTACTGTTTTTGGCTCAGCATCAGAAGTTGGACGTGGTCGAAAAACTTGACGCGGCTTCGGTTTTTCTGTTTGTTGCTGCTTTTTCGCCATTGCCAGTCGCGGTTGCTCCATGAATATGTTGGTGTCTTCCTAAAATGTACAGTTTTGTAATTTTTTTTAAATTTATGTGTAAACAACGGCTCTCAGACGTTTTGAAAGATTATCTTCATCATTTTGTCTCCGCGGTGTTTGCACACATTAATTTTTAAAAGGAAAATTCCATTAAAAGCTTTGAAAAAATGTTGTGTGCAAACTTCACGACAACAAAATGCAAAAAAAAATTCGAAACGTTTTTTTTAATGGGCCTATTCAAAGTACTGTAGAAAAACGAAAAAATTGACAAACAACTGGGAGAAAACTCGGAAAAGGCTCCGATTGGTCTGAAATTTAGGGAGAAACTGTCAAAAATGCTTCCGGACTTTCTCAGAAAACTTTGGACCGAAATATCGATTTTAAACAATTTCAGAAAAAAAATCAATTTTTTTAAAATCGATATTTCGGTCCAAAATTTTCTTTTTGACAGTTTCTCCCAAAACTTCAGACTAATTAGAGCATTTTCCGAGTTTTCTCCCAGTTGTTTGTCATTTTTTCCGTTTTTCTACAGTACTTTGAAGAGGTCCATAAAAGATAAGTCTCGGCAGAGCGCGACAAATAAAAACAACTTACAAAAGGAGCTTCTTTATCTGCATTTTCGTCGCCATCAACCGACTGGTAAAGTTTATTGGCGAATAAAAGAGACTCAATCGGCCCAGCCTTTTGATCAATTTTCTTGCCGGCTCGTGGTATCGATATTACCGGCTTCTCGGTGGCCTCAATGTGTTTTTTTGTGCGACGAAAAGCCGGGAGCTGCTTCATTTCGGGAAATTTTTCGATGCGAGCTGCGGTGGTGATAGGTTCGATTCCATCGATGATAACTGTAAAACAAAATCACTATTTAAAATTCCATATAATGAAATACTTACCTGAATCATATGACACGTATTCAAAATCAGGTCGTACACTGAGATACTCATCGTCCACATTAATATAGTGCGCGTTGTACAGCTCGGGATTCTCCAGTATCCCTTCGTATTGTGGGCCATTTTCAAAAGACTGAAAGAAAAGAAAAACCACGTTTTTTGTTGCCAACTTTTAAACAAAACTCTCACCTCCATATATCCTTGAAAAGCAATGCCTTCCTCGTCATACTCATCTTCTTCGCTGACCATAAATACATGCTCTGGATGCTGATAATCTTCGTCGTCGTCGTCGCCAGCGGCAATCAATCGGTTCCCCGCCTCAGTTATTACATCTATATCCTCTTCATCTGTCAATCCTTCTTCGTGGAAAATTCTGGGGTCATGGGTGACATGGAGGATCGGTGTGTCTTCGGTTTCTTCGCTTCGGAACATGATTTGCTGTATGAGTGAGTGAAGTGTGGTTTACGTGCTCTGTAACTTTTTGTTTTAGTTTTCACAAGTGAAATTCAGTTTCGACGCTCTGATGTTCCACGAGACCTGCGGAAGAACATCGGAGCCTCCCCACCAAAACCTAGGGAAAAGAGGCGGAGCAACAGAACCGCGCCGCAGTTTGCCAAAACGTTATTTCATCGCACAGATGTTTTTTTTTTTAAATCAATTTAGTTTTTCCTTGTATATACAAACTTTTTAAATATTCTTGTCATTATATGTTGTAGAATGCATTTATATTTCAAGTTATTTAGTGTTTCATTTTTATTGAAAATTCAATCGACAAAAATACCGTAAATACTGTAATATAAGCCCACCTGTATTAGAAGCCCACCTGTAATATAAGCCCACCCTTGAGACCCCTTTGAAAAATAGAAGCCCACCCTGTAATAGAAGCCTACCCTTTAATAAAAGCCCATCTTGAAATTGTAGCCAACACTCAATGGGTCCCGGACCTTTGGTTTCCTCGCTCTTTTGGTACGTTTTTTTATAGTTACGGCTGCTCTTTGGGAACCAAATTTGCAAATTACATACAAAACAGTTGCCGTAACTAAAGAGCACCGTAAGCAAGTTTGATCGAAAATCAATCGTGCCCAAAGAGTCTGGGACCCATTGATTATTGGCTTGGAATTGTTCGCGTTTCATCGCGGTGTGTTCAATTTTGCATTACTTTCACCCGTTTTTAAACATTTCTGTTAATGGAAGCGGTCATCAAACGCCACCAGTGCTGGGCGTGAAATTCATATTTTTTTAACTGATTCCATATTGTGTTTTCAGTCGAGTTGCATCATCAAAACAAAAAATCCCGCTCACTTTTTCACGCGAATGTTAAATTTTTTCACGGTTCAGTAAATAAAATTGACTATTGTCGGACCGCCAAAATAGTCAAACGCGCTCCGTTGAACTCAACGCTATGCAATTTTCATTTTGGTCTCAAAATTATTTAATTTCACGTATAAATTCAACGTGAAATGAAATAATTTGGAAACCTAAATGAAAATTGCATAGCGTTGAGTTCAGCGGAGCGCGTTTGACCATTTTGGCGGGCCGACAATACTAAAACCAGTAATAATATCAAAAATTATAATGAAAATGGCGAAAATAAAACAATGCTGCAATTTTTGGTTTAGTTTTGGTAGTTAACATCGAGAAAAACGTTGAGTTTTTTTTAGAAATCATCTTGAATGATTTCCGAATTTGGAAAATTTTGTCGTAAAATAAAAGCAGATAAAGCGACACACCATTAGATTACGAAAATTATTATTTTTAAAGTTACAAACATCTATTTTATGTTGTTAGTGCTCTTGAATTAGAACTTCTGACTCGCAATCAGAATTTGATATTATGAAAATTGTTGTTGGTTTTTTGAAGTTTTTTTTGTTGTGGATAAAAAAGAGGGTTGAAAAATAGAAGCCCACCCTGTAATAGAAGCCGACCTGTAATATAAGCCCACCCTTGGGACCCCTTTGAAAAATAGAAGCCCATGGGCTTATAATACAGTATTTACGGTATGTTATAAACTTTAAATAAAAACTGCGTTTTGGTAAACTACGGCACGGTTTTGTTGCTCCGTCCCTTTTCCAAGACGCTGACGTAAATCGACAGCACTAACGGGAGGTCAGCAAGTGCGCTCTACGCGAATTGGCGCGAACTACTATTTTTTAAATGTATTTCCAGGCTTTTTTGTGTATTTTCTTTGTTTTTGAAGATTTCGATTGTCTCTAAAGTAATTATATCCAAAGAATAAACTGTTCTTTGTGTGAAAACTTGATACAAAATAAATCACGTCACTGAAATAATCGATTTTTCACTTTTTGAACGGTGAAATTAGCAATTCTAAAATAAATATGCGTTCAGAAATAATAATAATAATACAAAAGGAGACAAATTATTTCAAACGGGTGCAATGTCATCGAAAATCTGCTAAATTCCCGAAAATTCGACACATTGTCGCGTTGGTCAGTGAAGAACTGACAGCCTTGATAAATTCAACGAATTTTCAAAATTTGGCTGATTTTGGCTAAATATGTGCGCCGTGAAAAATAAATATGGTCGATAATTAAAAAAATTAGCAATTCGCGCCAACATTTGGTGGAGCGCACTTACTGATCTCCCGCTTAGTGCTGTCGATTTACGTCAGCGTTCCCACTTTTTATTAATATAAAACACAATTATAAATAAAACACAATTATAAATCAGTTCTCAAGAAAGACACAAGAATTTCCCAAAGAAAATTGACAATTGTCGAAACTTTGGCCACATGGCCTATCAAAAATAATTTTCCAGAGCTCGTAGCAATTCTTTTTGAGTCAATTTTTTTTTGAAAAAGATAGTAAATAAAACAATAAAGAATTTCTAATGATTAGAATTTTAATTTAACACTTTTTTAAAAAGAAATTTGCCAAATCGGCCTAATTTTGACACCACGACCAGGCCAAATCTTAGCAAGCCGCGTTAAATAAGCCGAAATTTATTATTTAAATAATCGAAAAAAAAAATATATTTACGTTTTGGCGTTTAAATAAAGTCTATATGGACGTGGCCTAGCATTTTTTTGCCGGCCACGTGTTTACCCCGTCCCACGGTGTCCCGCACGCGATGCGCGCTAGCATTTTTCTGTTTTGTCTGGCACCCTCTCGCTCTCTCGCACGGTGCTTGATCAGACTACAGTATAGATTTCCATAATTGTAAAAAGCAAGAAAAACATTAATTTTTTGAACGTTTTTTTTGCAATTACGTTCGAGAATTATTTTACGAAGACATTTTGAATGTACGAGCATGAAAAATGCGCCAGATTAATAAAAATGCATTTCCCATAGATTTAAGTAGATTCGACCTATATTTGCAATAATATCGCTTCCATATCATTATACTTTGTTTAGAAGTATTATTTAAGACAATTGTCATCATTCAAAAAGCTACATAACAAATGGGCGATGCCGCGAAGGTTTCTGTACGCATACAGTACTCCCCCAAGTGCTACTGGAACTTATTCAAACATTAATAACTCAATTAGTTGGAGGCCTAATAACTCGTGTGACATCTTAAAATGACCGCATACAAATTTAGAAACTTCGTAAGGCAACGGATCTTTGAACCAGGCTTTTGTTTTACAGAAATTTTCAAAAAATGACCCATTTTTTTCGAGTTTTAGTGCAAAACTTGATTTATTAATAACTTCGGTAGTTTTCAACCAATTTACTTGATCAAAAGCGGAAAATAACCGCATTAAAAATGCAAAATTCTGTAAGGCAGCCGATTTTTGAAAAAATAATTTGTTTGGCGAATATGGGCTACAGTATCCTAAAATTCATATTCCGAGCCCTTAAATTCAGGCTTTCTGATATCGAATGTGGGTTTTTTTTTCATTTTATATTTTGTAGAAGTGAATTGAACAAACAAGTAAAGAAATTCACAAAGAATACGGGTTTACCTTAGCTACAGAGCCTCATAACACAGTAAACTTCGGTGTGTCATTTAAACGAGTATGGAAATTTTTTTTGTACAGTTTTCTAACTCAAAAATTAATTTGAACTTTTTAGTGTCTGTTTTATTTGTTTTTTCTTCACAAAATCCATTCATTTTCTTTTTTTCCACGTGTTTTTATGGCGCACATTTTCCAGGCGAGTTCCGATGCAATCGCGCTCCACCTGCACGCATTAGAGATGAGAGACGCCGAGGCGTCTCTTTTCTCGATCGCCGGCGTCGCTTTTCTCGTGCGGGACACCGTGCCGTCCAAGACCAGCCGCTGCCCTGTCCCGTTCAGTCTTTCTCCTTCCTTCCTTCCCGATCTTATTGTTCCATCTGCCTTCTTTCCGTCCAGTTTGTGTGCTTTGTACAACATAATTGCCGTCAAGTGAGTGTTTTTTGAACGTATTAAAAATGTGTTTTTTGACATATATCAACCAGGTCAATTAAATATTGTGTATGCGTTTTTTTAAATCAAAATCTTATAGATTTCTAATTGTGAATATTTATGTATTATATATAGCTAGCGATAAAAATAAATATGGCATCGGTGTTTGCGGACTTTGACCCTAAAAAATTAAAATAAAAAAAAAAACATTAATAATTTGCAAATTTTTTGGGCAAAAACTCATTGACTACACCACTCTTTGACTACATGCACTCATTGACTACACATTCTCATTGACTATAAAGTCTCATTGACTATACTTGTCTCATTGACTGCACTTGTCTCATTGACCACAAAGTCTCATTGACTTCATGTTGCTTATTGACTACATTCCCTTGGGTCACTAAGCTAATATGCTGCTGCTTTATCGCGCATGGAATAAAAAATATACTTAATCATTATATTGTTGAACCGCCAAAATGGTCAAACGCGCCTCGCTGAACTCAACGCTATGCGATTTAATTTATTTATTTGCTTTCAAATACATATACATGATAATGATAAAAACTGAGCGGAAAAATCGGGGCAAATAAAAATAAAATGACCGATCGGACCAGCAATAGTCCAGTTGGTCAAGTGGAATGGGGAGTCAGGATGGCTAGAGGAATAGCGCCTATGATTTACATTTTGGTCTCCAAATTATTTCATTTCACGTATAAATTCAACGTGAAATGAAATAATTTGGAGACCAAAATGAAAATCGCATAGCGTTGAGTTCAGCAGAGCGCGTTTGACCATTTTGGCGGACCGACAATAGCAAAAATAAACAGTCTCTTAATTTTATAACAAGTTTCTTTTAATTGTTCGTTGATTTCTTGCAAATTTTTATATAAAAAAGCATCCATTTCCGGAAAGTTCAGCGGTAACGCGCAGGAAGCATGTGTGACACCTTTAAAATGGGCGACCGGAGGGAGCTGGGCAGAAGCAGGCTTTTATCCTTTTGTTTTACTTACAATTAGACTATTTTAGGATGTGAAAAATTATATAACAAAAATCTTATCCTCAAAGCTTGGCTTAATGACACTTTAAACGGTCCACAAAAAGCATTCAAGAATACGGAAACCAATATTTTCCGCCCGGAAAATAATTTACTATTTTAATTTACCGGCTGTAAAAATTAATGAATACAACCTCATATGTAGTCAATGAGCATAGTGAAGTCAAAGAGACTTTGTAGTCAATGAGACAAGCGTAGTCAATGAGACAAGTGTAGTCAATGAGACTTTGTAGTCAATGAGAATGTGTAGTCAATGAGTGCATGTAGTCAAAGAGTGGTGTAGTCAATGAGTTTTTGCCAATTTTTTGTTGTGTACATATAAATTGAAAAACAGGAGTGGAAAACAATAAATTTTAAATAAAGCAGTTGCACCAACAAAAAAATTATTTACGGGTACGCAAACACCACATACATTTTTATGAAAACCCAATTAAACGACACTTGTTTTGCTGAATACACGGCGATTCTTTTACTACCGGCCACGCATTTCTAGTCCCCCGGTCCCAAGTATTTCCCCTCTCCACCTCGCACTCTCTCGCTCTCTCATCACATGAAGTGGGCGGAGTTCCCACCCCTTTTTGCAAAATGCGGCAAAAAAATTTGCAGAAATCAGTTCGGCCACCACGGAAAACCAGTTTTATTTGAAATTGTACGTATAAAAACGAACCAATTCCGGCTTAAAATATGCGCCCTAATGAGATCTAGTAACGTGACAGACAACTTTTTGATCAGACGTCATTTACAAAATCGCGACAAGAAAAACCTAATCGGGGGACTAGAAATGCGTGGCCGGCAGTAAAAGAATCGCCGTGTATTTGAAATTGTACGTAAAAAATCAGACCAATTCCGGTTTTAAATATGCGCCATAATGAAAGGAATTAAAGTGGCAAAAAGAGGCTACCCCGAATCAGAACTGTCCCAAATCAGAACTGTCCTGAATCAGAACCGTGTCCTGAATCAGAACTGTTCGTATCAGAACTGTCATAAATCAGAACTGTCCTGAATCAGAACTGTTCGAATCAGAACTGTCCTGTATAAGAACTGTCCTTTATCAGAACTGCCCCAAAGCAGAACTGTCCCGAATCAGAACTGCCCTAAATCAGAACTGCCCCGATTCAGAACTGTTCGTATCAGAACTGTCCCGAATCAGAACTGTTCGTATCAGAACTGCCCCAAATCAGAACTATTCAAAAAGCATGCTTACGGCCTAATATGTTGTTTTTTCATAATAAAACAAATTTTTTTTTAAACTTATACAGGATAGTTCTGATTTGGGGCAGTTCTGATACGAACAGTTCTGATTCGGGACAGTTCTGATACGAACAGTTCTGCTTCGGGACAGTTCTGATTCGGGACAGTTCTGATACAGGACAGTTCTCATATGGGACAGTTCTGCTTAGGGACAGTTCTGATTCCGGACAGTTCTGATTTAGGACAGTTCTGATACGAACAGTTCTGATTCAGGACACGGTTCTGATTCGGGACAGTTCTGATTCGGGAACGTTCTGATTCGGGGTAGCCTCGGGAAAAAACTTCCCGATCCGAAGTCATTTAGAAAATCGCGACAGAAAAAACAAATCGGTGGACGAGAATAGTGTGCTCGGTAGTAAAAGAATCACCGTGGAATAAGAATGGCTAGAAAACCCGAATTTTCCCATTTACCACATAAAAAGATGAATTTTTACTTTCCATAAAGTCATTCATGCGAAAAAAAACCCCCGTTACGTGCTTCTTTACAATGTTTTTTAAATATCTTTTTCCCTTCCATCAAAAACAAAAAACAACAGCACAGAACACTCTTTTCGAGTCGTAGTTATAGTTATAGGTTCTTATCTTTCTTTTTTTTTTGTTGATTTTTGCCGGTCTTTGAATAAAAAAAACTGGAACTTGCTTCAATACATTATATAATTGAATTGACACGTGTTTCGCGCGCGGTTTCTCCTTTTTTTCTTTTTTTCGCGGTGAAGATTGACAGCAGACGAAATTTCGTCTATTCCATTCAATTCCTTTTCTTTCTTTTCCTTTTCCCTTTCCTTCGACCGATCAAAAACGAAAAGTCATTTAACATTTAACGTTAGAATTCTTTAAGATGTTTCAATCAGTAGGCAATGCTCAACAAAATTGAAAATGCTTTTCCAGCTCGGCTCAAAAGTGTTGTTTATTTGTCTTGTAGCAGCCTTCTTGTCTATTTGCCATAAAACTGGCCGCGCATTCATTATGTTAGGCTCAATCGGGTGGATACGACTAGTTTGACGCGAAAAATATAGCGAAAATAATGTTATTTTGGGAGAAAGTTAATATCTTTGGTTGCTTTCCTCGAATATTTTGTTCATTTATTCTTTAACCCTCTTTTTCTTTTTTTCTACTTCAACAGAGGTCAAATTCTCATCTTTCTCCCTTTTATTTGTCTCGCGTGCACTGCACTGTATTCATTCAACTAGCCCCGTCGGTTCGGTTCGGTTTTCGGTAGCGATTTGAGACGCTAAGGCGGAAATAAGTCGATTAAATGTATGTACTTTCAGTGGACGGGGCGAAAAAACGAAGTGGAAACAAAAAGTTTGCCCGACTATCAATCTTTTTTTTTCGCTTTTTCCCCGAGTTTTGGACCCTGACTCTACCATTTTAATCCTCTGGAGACCTTGGCAGCCACTTTTTTTTGCGGAAATAGGTATAGTTGTCTTTTCAATTTTTTCTGTTTTATTACGTATTCCTGGAATGGTATTGTGATACCGCGTCAAATAGTGTAAATTGTGGTCTCGCCACGGGCGGTGTTTGCAGACTTGTGGATTTACAAATTTAAATTTTTCCGATTCCAAATTTTTTAACTAATAAAGCGCCGTTTTTAATGTTTTAAACACTATGGAATTTGCAAAATTTTTCTCGGCTAGTATTTAATTTTTTTATCACATATTGAAAAAATGTTAAACGGAAAAAAATTTTCAAATTTCGTAGAGCTGAAAAAAAAAATTAAAATTGACAAAAATGATAACAAAAAAGGAATTTTTTAAATTTCGAAACGAAAACATTCAAATTTTCGCGTAAATCCACAAGTCCGCAAACACCGTCCGTCGCGAGACCGCAATGTACACCATTTGACGCGGTATCACTATTCCAGGAATAAGTAATATCCTGGTAAATCGGCACCGAGAGCCCGCAAACACGTTAACATACAGGCCTGCGCGGGGAGTCAGCAAACGAGCCCGACCGTACTATTTCGAACTTTCAAAAATTAGGCCCAAAATTAATAAAAAAACGTGAATATTTTAATTAAAAAATAACGTTTTCATAAAAATAATCACGTTTTTTTATAAGTTTTGGGCCTCATTGTCAAAAGTTCGAAATATCGCGCTCGGGCGTGTTTGCTGACTCCTGGTTCATACCCCAGTCGACAACTAATCAGGGATTTTTCGGCTATTTGCCGTTTATTGTGGCAAAATCCCATTTGCGCCCCGATTATTGTCGAACTCGCTCCGAAATTTTTCTTGACACTTTCTGATATTTAATTTAAAAAAAACTCTGTATTTCAAGTAGAAAAAGGCAAATTTCAAGGTAAAGCAAATATAAATTATATTCCACGCTCCAGCGATAAAGAAGCGTGTTGCGTTGAAAGAGAAGTTAGACAGTTAGACAAACCGACGCATTGGCTATGCGAAGAGACGCAGACAACGCATTAAAAAGACAAGAAAACATTGAAAAGAGATGCTTATCAGAGAAAGCCAAAAAAAAAAAAAACATATACACATATTTTAGTCTCTAACCCCTCTTTTCTCTGACGATTCCAATGCTACCGTTATCAATGTATGTATGTATGTGCATACATTGTATTGTATGTATGTATGCAAAGTCCTGGTAAAATACATTTTGCAACAATTTTTCATATTGAATTGACATTTCTCCTCAACTCTCTCTTCCCTCTATGTCTTGCTCGCTCGCTCGCAAAAAGTAATATTATAAATTACTGGGTATGGGAGAAACCAACAGGGAATAAGAAGACAACATTTCCTTCTAATTTTTCCCCCAATCTTTCATTTGTCACCTCTCCCACGCTGATACGTTTCTTCTCTGCTCGCCGAGCCACCCCCCCCCCCCTCTCCCATGCACATCAGTCGGTCACAAAATGTGCCGTACTCATCTTTGATTTCTTCTCGTCCACATATCCACCGGATCAGCCGTGCTCTGTGCTCTGCAACGGCTCAGTCTAGCCGATGTTCTTTTATTTTTTATTATTCCTGTCGTTTTCGCGCACTTTTTGTCCCCCTTATTGCCCTCCATCTTTTCTATTTTTTTGTTTTATTTTCCTCTTTCTCTTTCTCTTTCTATCTTCTCTTCCCTATTTTCTGAATACCAGATTGCTCTTTTTTGCTCTTTGCTCGTTCCTTTTCTCCTTTTTTGTCTATGCGTTATTTAAATTTTTTCAGGTCTCATTAGCCAAGGACATGTCCTCGTTTAAAGACGTCCATCATCAACGAATCAACCACTTGGTCGCTTCCAAATCGACGGCAACCGCTGAAAATGATGATGTGCTTCCTAAAACGGTTAGTTTTGTTTTTTAAATTTTCTTTCTCGCTCCGCCGATGAAGCGAAAAGGAAGTTAGACAGTTAGACAAAACAAGGCGTCTCGGTGGAGCCGTAGATCTATTCAAAAATAATATTAGAATCTTCCAGTCCGACGACAAGGAAGCATTTGCCCGCCTCCTCTGGATCAACCAATGCTACGAAGCAATGCCCTCGAGCTCCAAAATGGTCGTATTCGACCAGGGACTTATCATGCACAAAGCCTTCAACGGACTCTTGGCACAAAGCACCCGACATGTGTTGCTCTCTGATCCCGAGCTCGGCGGGAAACTTGATGGAATTCTGAGTGTCACTGATTTTATTAAAGTGATGCTCAAGATTTATCGGTAAGCGGCGAATTTTCTGAAATGTAGTTTTGGGTGGGGGATTTATGGTACGTCCAAAATAACAAAAAAAGCGCAAAGAAGACGAAAAAAGGCGTCCAAAGAATTTTTTTTTTGCGTCGTTTTTTACAGTATACCGCCTAAACTGCAGATCAAACGAAAAAGAACAGTTGAAAACATGTGAAATTCAAATTATTTCCTTCGGGAGTCACAAAGATGTGTAGGTTTAGCGGTAAACAACAAAGAAAAAACGCGTATTTTTTGCGTTTTTTTTTTTTACTTTGGACGTACCATTACGAATATCACAAATCATACAGAAAAATCGCCCAAAAATTTTTACAAAAAAATATTGAAGACCACGAGGAGTACACGAAATCCGAGGCCGTGGTCTAGGAAAACCGCGGTCGCGGCTTCTAGAAAAGTCTATTTTCACCATAAATATTTATTTTTTGCAATTTCCCTCTTTTTTTTCATCGATTTTCAATGAAACATGCTCGAATCGCTTATTAAAATTTTAGATATTCGCGAAAACAGTTTTGTCATGAATATCGAAAAATCGATATTCGCCTGTTGTTCGATTCAACGGTTTGAATAATTTATGGTGAAAATTTTTGTTCGATGATGCAATTTTCAGACACTAGACTGAATGTAATCTGGAATCGAGCAGGAAAACGGGCAAAAAATGAGATTGTGTTTTGAGTTTGTATTATCATTACTTTTGTGATGATTTAAAAATTATGAAAAAGAAAAATTCGTTTGAAGTTCCCGCCAACTCGTGTACTCCCCGCGGTCTCCGATTTTTTTTTGTATTATTTGCCAAATATCAGAAAATTTTTTTGTGCGATTTGAATGTAATATTCGTAAATTCCCATTCAATAGTATATCTTAAACCGCTTTCCCCAAAAAGTTGGTACCTCCTTTCAGAGAGAAAGCAAAAAGCGGAAGCCAAGCAGAGGCTAACGAGCTCGACGTGTCACACATTGCAAATGAGGAGATTGGAAACATGACGATTCGAGCGTATCGCGGTGAGAGAGTCGGACGGAAATAAATTTTCAAGAAAAAAATTGTTCAGAAATCCTTGAAAAAGAAGGAAACCTCCGATCACTCGTGTCAGTGGACGCCAGTGCAAGCCTCCTTGACGCCGCCTGCGTGCTCGCCGAGAACCGAGTTCACCGTATCCCAGTTATCGATCCACTCGACGGCTCTGCGCTTTTCATCCTTACTCACAAGCGGATTCTCAAGTTTTTATGGCTCTTTGTAAGGATTTCGCTTTCAAGTTTTCAAAAAAAAAAAGGATATTGAATTTTGGTCTTTCAGGGAAAACACTTTGCGCCCCTCGAGTACCTTCACAAGTCGCCAAAAGAGCTTGGGATTGGCACGTGGAGCGGAATCAGAGTCGTCTTCCCGGATACCCAGCTCGTCGACTGCCTGGACATTTTGCTCAACAAGGGTGTCTCTGGATTGCCGGTTGTTGAGCGGGAAACGTTTAAGGTTGTGGACATGTACAGCAGATTTGACGCTGTTGGAATCGCCTTGGAGAACAGGCTTGACATTACTGTCAAGGAGGCGTTGGCATTCAAATCGCAAGGAGGGCCATTGAAGGTGATTTTTGATAATAACGGCTCACGCGCCACTAAATTTGCATATAAAACGATGAAGTGAAACGGAAACGGAACCGAAGCGAAGCGACAAAATTGACTAAAACTGGTCATAGTCGCATCTCATTAACACATTGGCCAAAAGTCAAAAATTTGAATTTTAAAAAAATTGAAGAATGGAAAATAGAGAGAACTTGAACTGGACTTTGCAAAGATTGCTTTTTTTAAATTGAATTAGGCAGAAAAGTATATAGTTTTAATTGATAGTCTATTCATGAGCGAAAAAAAATTACTTTTCGTTAAAAAAAAGCCTTAAAAATGGTAAATACTTACAAAAAAATTATATTTTCGGGGAAAATCAATACAAAAAATAATGTCGAGGCGCGAAAGTCTATTTCGCGCGCTACCGATGACACTTTGTTGTCGGCGTATCACTGTTTTGTCAATGTTTCTTTTTGTCTGACTGTCTAACTTTTCTCTTAACGCAGCACGTCTCGCATCATTGGCGGAGCGCGTTTTTTAAATAAAATGTCCGATAATTTTTTTTTTTTGAATTTAATTTCTTGCCCCAAAATTGCAACAAAATATGAAATTTTGGCAAAAATAGCAAAAAACATTGTTGTCAAAGCGCAGAAATCTATTCCCCGCTCCACCGATGAGAGGTTAGACAGTTATGGGGTTATTCAGGGTCGGAAAAAATTTTTATTTTCCTTTTTTTCCTTATTCAAATGACGGAAAAAAAAGAAAAAAATCCGTGGCCGCGAGAGTTTTTTCCGTTGTTTTTCTAGGCCATCGCAAAAGTTTTTAGGCCCTCCGCTGTGAGACCTGCGAAATATCGATTTACGGGCGAATAATTTTTGAAATTTTTTTTGGAGAATTGATCGTATTTTATTGCTTACTTCCAATGAATTTCTGTATTTCTTCAAAAAAATTTTTTCAAAAATTATTCGCCCGTAAATCGATATTTCGCAGGTGCGGAGGGCCTAAAAACTTTTGCGATGGCTTAGAAAAGCAACGGAAAAAACTTTCGCTGCCACGGATTTTTTTCTTTTTTTTGTCATTTCAATAAGAAAAAATATAAAAAAACGTTCAAAATTATTTGTAAATCAAAGACATCTCCGGACCACAAAATTCTTCCAGAGCGACGAACGAGTCGTATCCGTCCGGGACAATGAAAGCTTCTGGAAGGCGGTCAACGTGCTCGTCGACCACAATGTGCATCGTTTGTGCGCCGTCAACGAGCAAGGTGGCATCGAAGGAGTTATCTCATTGTCTGACGTCATTAACTTTATGGTGGTACAGCCCGGAAGTCATTTACGGGACATTGCGGCGCCAAAGAAGCACTGGACACGTCACCACAATGGGGATATGAATGATAAGGTAGGACAGAATGAAAAAGTTGTATTTTCTTTTAATTGCTCTTTTTCCAGGACCTCCGCGAAATCCTGCTCACCAATGCGGCCAACTTTGAGCAAGAGTCAAACTCGAGCAGCACGTCCGACTCTGGCTCCAACCTTCAGAGTCATGCGAATCAGAACAGTTATCACGCTAATACGGCTTCTCATCGTTAAGAAAAGAGTGTTTAAAAATATTTTATTATGATTACTTCAATTGCGTTCTGAACTCTTCTATTCACGTTGGAGCCTTGCCATTCCCAAAGTTTTAAAACATTCCTTTACCGCTCTAGGTTAATTTTGAATTATTTTAGGACTTTTCTCGCAAAGGCACAATCGATTATTATTTTTTCTTTTTTTGTCGTCATGTGATACATATGAGTACTTTTTATAGGCAAGCATATGACTTTCTTTTCCCGAATTCAAAAAACAAAAAAAAATACAACCACTAAAAAAAATGTCTTGTTTATTTACTTGTTTTCTGAAAATCAAGACTAACCTTTGATGTACAGTTTTGTTCCTTTTTGTTTCATAAAGTATCCGATTAATTTTTTAAAAATCTATTTCGCGCTCCGTCGATGGCGCGTTCCGTAAAAAGAAAGTTTAGACAGTTAGGCGGCACGAGGCAATGAGATAGACGAAGATACGCAGACAGCGAAATGTGTGGCTTTATCAGTATTGTCGGCCCGCCAAAATGGTCAAACGCGCTCCGCTGAACTCAACGGTATACGATTTTCATTTTGGTCTCCAAATTATTTAATTTAACGTATGAATTCAACGTGAAATGAAATAATTTGGAGACCGAAATGAAAATCACATACCGTTGAATTCAGTGGAGCTCGTTTGACCATTTTGGGGGCGGACAATAGCGCTACAACGTTTTCCAGATTTGGCGGTTTGTTTTGACCTTACCGGAGCATATGCATACAATTTTTGAAGCCCGTAATACCGTAAAAACTCTAATACAACGGCATGTCCTTCTATTGTTTCATTTCATCGTAACTGCCGGGTAATTAGAGGCTGACACACCAAACTTCGACAGTCTCATGCCTGCTTGGTTAGAAAGTGTTGTGCCGAGTTTGGTGTGTGTAAACCTCTAAATACCCGGCAGTTGTGATGAAATGAAACAATAGAAGGGCTTGCCGTTCTATTAGAGTTTTTACGGTATGTTTCTTTATATATTTTTCGTTCTCGTTCTCTCTCCCTCTCATTTTCTCCACTATTTTAACGATGTACAGTATACTCGCAGCAAAACCTGCGAAACATCGGACCGTCGTAACTGGATTTCGCAATAATAAAATTCAAGAAAACTACATTAAATACAAAAAAAACGCACAAAAATTCGTTTTAATTCATTCCATTTAAAAATTTTTTTGTTAAACTAACAAAAAAAGTATTCAACACGAGACGATTCCATTTTTTCTTCCCATAATTCCATCGTATCTTTCTTTTTACGATTTGGTTATCAAACGATCGTTAATTCATTCATTCACTCATTTTTTTTCTCGAAACGAGTGAAAAAATCTCTGCCTTTGCAATTGAGATTGTTGAAAATGAAGAGTAAAAAAGATAGAAAAGGTATTTAAGGGACTCTACTACATAATACCGAACTGATAATGATACAATAAAATAAAAGTGACTTTTATTTTTATGCTGATAAGTCGTTCATGATTTTAATCAAGTTTTCTTAAAAATAAAGAAGGTATTTAATTTAGTAAATAACGAAGACGTTCTAGGTAAAATGATTAAGGACAAAAAAAACAATTGCTGATTTAATGTGACGCGATGAAGTAGGCTGTGCGGTCCTATTTTGAAACATATGGGTGCTCTTACTGGAATCTATTTTTACAGTTGAGGCAACCACTTTGCGGTAATGGGTGCCTATACTGGTTTCCTAGGGAATCCTTCAGAATAGCCACCCTTGCACTCCAATTTGCGCATCCACACCCACGGGCTATCGAATAGGCTCCCGCAAACTGAAATTTGCACTTCAATACATCATTCCAGAATAGACACCCATGTGCGGCGCCGACTGTGGGTGTCTATACTATAGCGGGTGCAATGGGTACCTTTTTTGATAGCTTTGGGTGCTTTTCCTGTAATAATTCCGTGTGGATTTTTGAATCAGTTTCGATAAATTCTTTGAAAAATTTGTCGAGAAATTATCGTAATAATTTTCGACATCATTAACGAAAAATTTTCGATAAAAGTTCGACATTTTCGATGTTCTCCATAATACTTGATAAACAACGCGCGAAAGTTTTTTTGGAGCGTCGGCGCGTATATTGTGCATCCTTCATCGAATATTTATTCTCAGTGCGGATCGCTGCAAACTCGATCCTTTCCGACAGTGGAGGACGCGACCACGTTGGCGACGAGACAGTGAAGAAAATCGAGAGAATGTGACCGATGTTTTGCTCTGATTTTTCTAATGCATGCGAAATTCATTGTTCGATTGAAGCGAGTTTTCAGCGTTTCATACCGAGTATAACATAATTTATTTTTCGAAAATTAAAAAATGTAGTTTTATTTAAATCATTTTTTTCTGGCTTTTTTTTCATTTTTGAGAACATAATTTGCTCTTTGATTGAGAAGATTTAATTTCCATCTACAGTCTAATTATTGGGTTTTCAATCGGGTTGCACCATGAGAACGAGAGATAAAAAGACATGTTTTCTCTGCTTCTCTTCGAATCGAACTGTGTTTGCGTGGTCGCGCGAAAAAAAGTGGGCGGAGTCACGCGTTTTCATGTCGCAAGTCGATTGAAAAAACAATAGCCAGATTTCAATGAGCTTTGTTTTTATTTTCTTCCATCCGATTTTTAAAGCTCTTATTGTCGGCCCGCCAAAATGGTCAAACGCGCTCCGCTGAACTCAACGCTATGCGATTTTCATTTTGGTCTCCAAATTATTTCATTTAACGTTGAATTTATACGTGAAATGAAATAATTTGGACACCAAAATGAAAATCGCGTAGCGTTGAGTTCAGCGGAGCGCGTTTGACTATTTTGGCGAGCCGACAATAATTATTTTCCCATTTTTTCTATTTTCCCATGTTGACCTTTCTTCAGTACTCATTGTCAGCCAAAAACAAGGAATATTTATCACTTTAACAAGAAAAGTTAGTCTACGGGCGTAAACCCCGGCCGGTCGCGGGTTATTTCGAACGATTTGAGGCAAAATTTTTGCTTGTGTATGCAACAGGAGCTAATTTGATATGGAACTGAACAAGAAATGCGGCAAAAACGGTAAATCAGCGATTTTCTTCCATATTTATTTTACCGTGCAACAGTGTGCCTTATCGAAAAAAAATTTGTCGACAAACGCCCTTTTTGACAAATTATCGACAAAAAATTTGTCGAATTTGTCAAAATTTTGTCGACAAATTTATCGACAAAAATTCGAATTTGTCGTTTTTGTCGATAAATTTGTCGACAAAAATTTCGACAAAAATCCGACAAATTTGTCGACAAAAAATCGACAAAAAATTTTCGACAAAAAACGACAAAAAATTTCGACAAAATATATTTTCTTGCTAGTCGACATCGGTTGCCGCGCCGATCTCATGCAAATGATAGCGATCGCGGACCCGTGATTTGTCGGTACAAGAAACTATGTATAGCCGGTTGCGTTCTCCAAGAGGGCAGCTACCAAACAGCTACCTGGCAGCTATTTGGCGGCTACCTGGCAGCTACTTGGCGGCTATTTGGCAACTATTTGGTAGCTATTTGGCGGCTATTTGGCGGCTATTTGGCGGCTATTTAGCGGCTATTTAGCGGCTATTTAGCGGCTATTTAGCGGCTATTTAGCGGCTGTCTGGCGGCTGTCTGGCGGCTTTCTGGCGGCTTTCTGGCGGCTTTCTGGCGGCTACCTGGCAGCTACTTGGCGGCTATTTAGCGGCTATTTAGCGGCTGTCTGGCGGCTGTCTGGCGGCTGTCTGGCGGCTGTCTGGCGGCTGTCTGGCGGCTGTCTGGCGGCTGTCTGGCGGCTGTCTGGCGGCTGTCTGGCGGTTGTCTGGCGGTTGTCTGGCGGTTGTCTGGCGGTTGTCTGGCGGTTGTCTGGCGGCTTTCTGGCGGCTATTTGGCGGCTATTTGGCGACTGTCTGGCGGCTGTCTGGCGGCTGTCTGGCGGCTATTTGGCAGCTATTTAGCGGCTGTTTAGCGGCTGTTTAGCGGCTATTTGGCGGCTATTTGGCGGCTATTTGGCGGCTATTTAGCGGCTATTTAGCGGCTATTTAGCGGCTGTCTGGCGGCTATTTGGCGGCTGTCTGGCGGCTGTCTGGCGGCTGTCTGGCGGTTGTCTAGGGGTTGTCTGGCGGCTTTCTGGCGGCTTTCTGGCGGCTATTTGGCGGCTATTTGGCGGCTGTCTGGCGGCTGTCTGGCGGCTATTTAGCGGCTATTTAGCGGCTATTTAGCGGCTATTTAGCGGCTATTTAGCGACTATTTGGCGGCTATTTGGCGGCTGTCTGGCGGCTGCCTGGCAGCTATCTGGTTCGATTTCATACCAGTTCTATTTCGTACCAGTTCTATTTCGTACCAGTTCTATTTCGTACCAGTTCTGTTTCGTACCAGTTCTATTTCGTACGAGTTCTATTTCGTACCAGTTCTATTTCGTACGAGTTCTATTTTGTACGGGTTCTATTTCGTACGATTTCTATTTTGTACGAGTTCTATTCCGTGCAGTTCTATTCCGTTCAGTTCTATAACGTAGCAGTTCTATTCCGTGCGAGTTCTATATACAGCTATCCGAAATAGAATTGTAAAATTTGATGTCTTCTGCAGTTCTACAACAACACTTCGAAATTGCGCGCTGCATTATTTAGCCAATTTGTCGAAATTTTTTGTCGACAATTTGTCGAAATTTTTTGTCGAAATTTTGTCGACAAATTTGTCGAATTTTTGTCGAAATTTTTGTCGAATTTTTGTCGACAAAATTTCGACAAATTTGTCAAAATTTTTTATCGACAAATTTGTCGAATTTGTCGATTTTTTGTCGATAAATTTCGACGAAAAACTTTGACAAATTTATCGACAAATTTGTCGAACCTTTGTCGATAAGGCACACTGCCGTGCAAGCATTTTTCCTATCTTGGGAAACAAAATGTTATCTTTGCATCTAAAATTGCAAGAAAAACGGGAGAAAATAATGAAAAATAACAAAGTTGCTGACAAATTTTATTTTACTAATCTTTTTGTGTTACTTTATTATGATTTTTGTGCGTATCACCAATGTGCCAAAACATTTGATTTTCGTCCCCCAAAATATATTTGTTGCAATTTCAGAATCGAGTGACTATCGTAAACGGATTTGATTAACACTTTGGAGCAGAATTATATCGTTGGAAAGAAGATTTGGTGAGTTAAAATATGTTCGGTACAAAGCGCTTTGAATGCGCACCACGGGGTGGTGACGACTGTCTTGGAAAAAGTGCGCTCCATTGAAAAAATCTTAACAGTGTACCAAATTATTAGCTCCGTTCGCAAAGTGGACTGGACGTGCATTTGATTGAAATTCAGGGAGAAAATCTCGAATCGGCCACGTTGGCCGCCTAGTCAACTTTGCGAATGGGTCGCATTCACAGATCTCCGTGTGATGTACTTTTTGTAAGACATTTTTTAAACTCAATTTTTCAACAAAAAAGGTCTACTGAGTCGATAAATTCAAAAAAAAATCCGATAATACTTATTTAGATAACAAAATATGCGTAGGAAATGAGTTTTTTATTATCAAGAAAACATACTTTCACCGCGACGCCATATTGAACACTAAGTGACGGGCACTGGGAAAGATAAAAATTGCTGAAAAGGCATAACTTGGGGCCGTCCAGCGCGGAATTCTAGGCCACTTCCAAATGGAGCGGCCAATAAGTACGGTAAAACGTAGTTTGGTATTTTTGTGTATAATATTTTTCCCTGTGTTTTTTTTGCGTTTTTTATCAGAGCCAAAGTGTTCATTGGTAAATAGAGTACATATTTATGTTTGGGATCTGAAGAAAAAACAGGGAAATATTGCTATCGGTGACGCTAGGCGTCTGCGTATCTTCGTTTCTTTCTGTTTTCCATCTTCCGCCTTTTTTCTTCCGCTGACCGTCTTCCATCTTGTCTAACTGTCTAACGTCTCGAAACAGCGCTACATGCCTCTCTCGCGTCATCGGTGGAGCGCGGTATCAACTTGTCCATCCCTGAAAGTTCTAACGGTAGCCTAACCGTGGCTAATGCGGCGTCTCGCCACAAGAGTTTAAACGTGCACGCCGAAACACGTGGAAAAATGAAGAGACGCGAGACGAGACGACGGTCAGTCCACTGTGCACGTTCCGTAGAACTTTCAGGGATGTATGCATTCAATACTTTTTTTATTATTATGATATGTATTATTTATGCCAAGAAACAAACCAGTAGAATAAGTTAAAAATTAAAAAAAGTCAATAAATACGTAACAAAACATGAAAATATCAATCAGAAATAATGTTGATAAGATTGGAAACCCCAAAGATAGCTCCACGATCAGCTCCCACATACTGTGGCTCTCCTGGCTCCGACCTAGCCATGCTACTAAAATCAATAAGTTTCACTTTGACAGTCTTCTCCAAAAACTCATGACCCAAATGGTCGTCAACAATTACGAGAAGCGAGCTTCCAAAGAAACGCTGAGCTTCAGTTGCCTCCAGAGCTTCTTTGATTCGGAAGAGTTGCTTGGTGACTAGGGATTTTTGTTTTCCGCAAATAGTGAAAAACGTTGACATTTGGCTGATGAAAGAGGTGTCAGAAAGTGTTCGGCCTGAAATATATACATATGTAAAAAAAGGTGTACATATGTATGTACAAATTTTGACATTTATTCATTCACCTTCTGTTTTGGATATTTTCACTTTTCCGCTCCCATCATTCTCGTAGAATTTGGCACCACACAATCGGAGCCCAAGTGTGCTCGAAGTAGTGGAAAACGATTTTTGAATGTGCGATCGTTTCTTTTCCTCCGAAATAAAGTCGCTATGGGTGCGAGTTCCAAGTTTCAAATCGAGAATGCGTGGCTTAATCATTCCATGAGCCACATCTCTCATCACCAGGAAGTGTCTGCAATAAGCATTCAAGCTTAAAAAAGTGTTGATTCAATCTTAAACTCACTCTGCATCTGTCGCGTTCAAAACTTGGATAATGACATGAATATTAACCGAGTCCGAACAGAATCCACATGGTCGAAGAGCTTGGAGTTTTCCATTCTAATAAATATGCGCTGTTTATTTTATTTATGCATACTCCAATCCAAATGTTTCATACAACTAACCGACATAACAAGACAACAGTCCGGTGCCACGTCAGCAATCAACGGCGTCATTTTGAGGTAGCTATTCACTTCGTAAAGCGAAGTAGGCTTAATGATATGATCGCCGAAGACTTTTACAATGTTAGAACGGCCAGCGATTTGATGAGCGTACTCTGTGATGGCTGGTGGCATATTTCCCCTAGAATGAAGAAAATTGAATAATATATTGATGCCAAATTGTCTATAGTGCAGAGTGGTATTTATGAAGGAAGCGACCCCAAGTAGGGCGAATGAGAGTGTCAGTGTTATCAGCACTAGTCAACTCTTCTATCGGTTTTCGGACAGGTTGAAATTGAATTTTGGTAAAGAATAAGAGAAACAGAATGAATGCACACTGCAAAGCAATGGCGGATGGCTTTCTAGAATGTAATTGCAGTTTAATGATAATGATAACTAACCCCTTTCTCAAAAATTAAAATTTAATGGTGGGCGTGGTTTCATTTTGATTTTAATTTTAATTTTAAACATGCAAAAAGCTCAAAAAAAACTGTTGACCTATTTAGAATAGGCAAAAATATTAGATTCGAATGCAATGCAAATTATTGCAAGCCGTTTGATTTGCCCGAAAATGTCGTGGCGTTTTTCTGTTCTGTTATGTTATCTATCAATTTTAGGAAGAATAAAGTATTTATTTTCGATAATAAACTATGCAAAAAAAGATGAGAAATAAAAGAAAACTATTTAAAAAATAATAGGCAAAACAGTTCAATCAAAGCATTGAAAAAAGAAAAAAAAGGATAAAGATTGAAATGGCAATCTTGCAAAAAATTTCAATATCAATGACATAAATTATCGAATGACACTGTGAGAAAATTTTCAAAAACATCAAAAAATAACAGTCGGTCTTCTGTTTTCCGTTTTTCTTCCGTCTTCCGTCATCCGCTTACCGTCTTCCATCTTCCATCATTCATCAGTCTTCCGCCTTCCGTCTTCCGTCTTTCTTCCGTCTTCCGTCTTCCTTTTTTCTTGTTATTTTTTTTTCAAATAATTTCCTGCATCAACTTTTGTGCTCTATGAGCACAGACGACGCTGTGTATTTTGGTCAGTGTAGAACAGAGCGGAACAAACGTCAAAACTAAATTCAATGAAAAGGGAGGGAAAACAAGGAAAATTGACCTATTAATTGATCAATCAAACATGTATGTATAAAAAATGATATTTCTAAAAAAAAACGGTTTTCGACAAGTAATTGGTTTTGAAAGTAAATGATAACGAGAGCAATTACAAGGAAAAATGCCTTCGTTTTAATAATAAAGAAAAATAATTTTTAGCTTCATGAAATTTCACGCTGATACAATGCTAAATCGTGAAACTAGACGGCCGATCCGGAAAATGGTTCCCAAGCAACGTCATCCGTTATACTATTCTCAAATATTAGCGCAAAATGCTGGGTTGTTTGTTAGAATTCCAGGTTGGTATTTAGTTAGCATAACAATCATTTTTTGCCTTTCATCTTTTTATTACTGTTTAGAACCCATTTATTTCAATTATTTGCCTATAAGTCTACCAGTCCCCATCCTGCAAGGCCACCAACATTTTCAATCAACATCTGGAAGAACTCAAAGTTCAAGCAGGCAATTGGCAGGAAACAGGCATACTACTGGATATGCTGTACAACCTTTTGTAAATCACGGAACAAATGGACCGGGTATTCACATTTTTAAAAATTCCGACGGTTACTCAGAATATCACGACCCTACACCAAATGGTGGTTGTTTGGGACACTACGACGAGCGGAAAGTTTCAATTATGAATCCAACACAAGTTTTGACACCAATACCAATTGAGCTAAAATCAAGTACGGCATCAGATACGGTTTCATCCAATGCGGGGAGTTATTCCGAGGAAGAAACATTGCCGTTAAGTAGTTTTAAATCATTTCAAACAGCGGACGTGCCAGAAACATCTCAGGAAAATCACGAAGTAATAACCTCGTCATTGGAAAAATATGGCTTTAATGGAATTAATTTTCCGATGGTTGCGAAAGACTGTATGTCTCCGGAGCAGCATGGACAGTATAAACAACTAATGAACAGTATAACTGCACAAGTCAAGGACTTCTTTAGGATTCACCAGAAATTATGGGATGCATCGGATAGCCAATCTCGATTGGTGCGGGAAATGGAAGATTATTCATATTCGTTTGATGATGACAGTCTCGCGGAAGTTCAGAGCAAT
Source organism: Caenorhabditis japonica (assembly GCA_963572235.1). NCBI lineage: Eukaryota > Metazoa > Nematoda > Chromadorea > Rhabditida > Rhabditidae > Caenorhabditis > Caenorhabditis japonica. Next base: position 11,188,968 of record OY754347.1, on the reverse strand, counting down.
TTTTCGCAAAATGGCCAGGAAGAGACCAAGACATGCCAAAAAGTTGAATATTTCGTTCCAGCCCAACCCCTTTCTGTGCCCCGAGGATACTGTAATGAAGTAACAGTAACAGATTCCGCTGATAGCAATGGGTGAGTGAGTTGTTTTTGTTGTTGTTATTACTACCAATAATATGTATGTCAATACTTTCAGGCACTGTTTGGAATACTTTAATAGCGATGAAAATTACCACGATGAAACGTCTTCCTCGAAACCATCTCACTTGTCTGTTGACTCAAAAGGACCGGATTTTTCCGTTAAAGCCAGTCGAAGTAAAGGCAACTTAACTTATGCAGAAATAGTGGGCAGCAAGAATCCTCGCACAATTTTACCAGATGAGATGCCATCCAACTATCCTACCAAATCACCAGACAAAGTTTTCAAGCATGCGTGGATTAATGAGCATAATAATATACAAGTGATGATCCCAACAGAGTCCACTTTTAATCTCCAACTACCATTCCCGCCGTATAAAATTCCTGTTCTAGGAATGTCTGGATATGATACTGCGTGAGTGTTTATTCAGCGAATTTTTGACTGTTAGCTGTTAGTTTCGGTTGTGAGGCTCATGTCAAGTACATGTGGCAAAGGCCCCAAATCTAACGGCTCACTCGCGTCCATTGCCAATTAAGCTGAAGCTGTGTGTCCTCGGTAGAACTGGGTAACTTTCATCCGCCTGAGGAGCTACGGCTGCCCAAGTGTTGCCAGACAGTTGCCATACAGTTGCATGGTGTTGTTTGGCACCTTGTTTCTCCTGTTTTCTGTTGATCAACATTTGCAGAAAGGAAGTTTTCGTGAAATATTATCATTCTCTAAAAGTTCCACCGGGACCCTATCGGAACCTAGGCCATGCATCGCTAGGCCAACGGCGGTTTTCTATGTGGGAGCTTGAGAGCCCGTGTGCGAGCGGTGGAACTCTCAGAGATGGATAATAATGATCAATTGTTGCCCCGTTTTACCGAGTTGATAATGACTATTAGCCACGCCACAAAATTCCCTTTTAATCAATTTTTTCAATGCAAAATATGTAAGAAATACCCCAACTTTTTCAGCAAGTATCGTAAAGACTATGAACTGCCAGCCCACGCCAACTTTGATATCTTTCGAAAGGATATGTACGATTGGTTCGATATTGGGAGTCCCGCTGGATCGGGCCCAATTCTCTTGGAATCATTAGAATGTCTTCCAACACCTGCAGAGCTGGAAGCTTTGCAGTTACAATTTGAAAATTGGAAAATCGAATAAAGACTATCAGTTGTTTTTTGAAACAGCTCAAAAATTCATGAACGTTTTTTTGATCAGTGTAAAACACACATTCATCTGCTTCTGCTGTTTTATAGCCCAGATGTGCCCCAAAATGAATAAGAAATAAAAAAGTATCATCATATGTTGTTCCTGACAGAGCATCGCACTCGATGAACAATTTTTTATCGAAATTTCAAAATTTTTGTGTATTTTTCCTCCCTGACAGCTGAAAATCTCCCTCCCTCCCTCACACCGCAGACATACTGCCCGCATTTCGTTTACATTCAAAGTTCGAGTTGGGTTCACATAAAAGAACCACGAGAAATCAGAGAGGGTGTAGTGAGAGACGAGCCAAATATTGTAAACTATCTTTTACACACGAGTGTCATTTACTCCGCTTCCACAATCCTCAGAATGTCGCTTTTGGGCATATTGTGCGTTCTTCTTTCGATAAATGAATCCTGGCTACAGTATATGGAAGGGTCAGGCGCCGATAATAGTGAGTTTTCTTCTATTTTTTTTTTAAATTTTCTTTAAATTGAAAAATTTGCTTTCAGTGATCGATGAGTACTGGCTACAACGCTTGATAGAAAGAATGGATACTCCAAAGTTTCTCATGCAAAAAGCCTATGAGCAAGCGGAAACTGCAAAACCATTTGTCGACATGGATGAACTGTTAACATTGGACGCAATGGTGCCCGATCAGGCTCGAAAGGAGTTTGCAGAGCAAATTTTGAGCATCGGGTCGGAAAAGTCTAATATTACTTTGGAACAATCCACAGATGCGTTTATGGCAGTCGTGTATTACGCATTCAGATCATTTGGGTGTGATCAAGATGTAAGTTTTTGAATATTTCAGTCCCGACAAACACGTACTTTTTTTTAGAACATTTGGCCAAGCGTTTACAATTTGACCCGTGACAATCTAAATTGCCTAGCGTTCAACTTGATAGAAAAAGTTTACACCAAGTCCGAATTCGTGAGTTGTTGAATCTAACTAAAGTTTACAAAACCTTCAATTTCAGACTAGAAAATATTTCGCAAGAGCTATTCATTTTGGAATCACCAGCATGGCTCCAATTGAGCATCGAATTCATGAGATGGTAAATAGGCGTAGGAATTTTTTAGATTAAATGAAATTTCAGAGCGTCTACCAATACCTGCTACCGAACCTGAACAGAGTTTGGTTCAATAACTTAAAAATCCAGTTCAAAAATAGTTTTTGGAACGAGCACGAGCTCACACGCCTTGACACTTATGAAGATAACAGTTTTATGTGCGGCTCCATTCCGTTCACAGACAACGTGCAGGACAAGATTAATTTGTATTATTCTCACCGTCAGTGAGGTGGTAGAAGATCTCACATCATCGTTATCGTAAAATATATACATGAACGCTAAGAGTTAAATACAAAATAAATGTTTTCTTGTTATTGGGGCACTGCATCCGCCACTTTTACTTGTGACATGTCATCCATTTGGAGTATTGATTGGAGTTGATTCTAAAACTATGTACTTTAAAGTAACAACAAAAAAAAAACGATCTTTTTCACCTTCAAAATGCGATTTGCCTCCACAAGCCTTTCATTAGTGTCCTTCATGCGTTGCTCGACAATTTCCAATTCCTCCTCGCTTACAATTTTGTCCGTTGCCAATTTTTTCTCCAATTGGGCAATCTGCAATGTCCTTTCTCCTTTCCCCCGTTTTTTTTTCTTCCAATTTCTCAAGACGCCTGCCTTGTCATAGCGCAGCATACCTTTTGAAGAAGCTCCTTGTTTTTATCCTTTTGCACTTTCCATTCTGTTGACGCTTTTGTTTGCTCATTTTCGATGAATAGAGCTTTTCGAACACCTGAAATTAAATTTTAAACATCGGCTGAACTTGTATTTTTCATTTACCGTATGCAATAGCCGATTCCAAAACGTTTTGATATGCGGAAAATGTCATCCGAATCTCGTCTCTGACACGGACCAGCAAAAGCCCCCGTTCAGCACAGGAAACGCTTACTTGACGGATCAGTTCATCTGGATAAAGTTTTTAAAAAGATTAGAAAACAAATAAAGTACAAAAAATGACTAACTAACCAAAAAACTGGTTATAGAGGTCCCGTCGAATGGGGCATATTCCTACAGGCTTTGCACCACGTTCTTTTATTTCCGACTCGAGTTTTTCTTCGAGATTGATCTAAATGAGAAAAGTAACAAGGAAGAAAATGTTGAGTTAGGCTATTAGCCGTCGATTTCGGAGCGTTGGCCAAATTCATGTGGCATATGCCTCAGATTAGATGGCTATTAGCCGTTTCTGATAGCTAACTTGCTTTCGCGCCGATCGTGGCTAAACTCTAGCCATACACGCGCAAATCGTTAACCGAAGTCGCTAACTGTGCGTCAAAAATGGCCCATTTTCAACGGCTAATAGCCATGTAGTTCGTCATAACCGCGTCAAACACTCCCTAAGCTCTTTCGTTACCATGTCAAGTCGTGTGGCGGGATGTAGCGACGCTTGTTGTTTCCATAGTTTTCCGTTCTCCTCATAGACTCTTAAATGCGTGTATTTGCTGGTTTCTTTTTGTTTATTATTGTGCTTATTGCTTACCTAGGAGGTAAAATACAGTCCAGAATTTGTTGAAGTTGGTATTCGCTGTTTACATGATCATCTTCCGAGTCAATGATAGTCTCAAATGTGATGTTGGTTGCAGTTTCCGATTTTGCATTGGTTTCTTGCTATAATTAAACAAGGGAAATGCGGTGGATGCATATAATGTACGTATTTGAATCATATCGGGAAATTATAAATTTTGAACTTTAGATATCTAGCGGAGAAGTGCTGCAGGATTGTACATATAATGTATTACTTTTAATGCGTCCAATAAATGCAAGTAAATATAGATTGTTCAAGGAATCATACGATGAGATTCAAAAACGCACACTATATGCATCCGCCGCATTTCACCTGTGTTAAGGAAATTATAAGTTGCGGGGTTAAAAATTTTGTAATGGCCCTCTACTAAGAACCGCGTAGACAACTCACAATATCTGTTGAGCGTGAATTAAAATTTTCTCAAGAAAGTCAAAAATCAAGTCTCAATCCTACCAGATATTCTCTCAAAAGTTGTCCAACCACCCTCTAATTAGCCAACCAGCAAGGCTACCAAAAAAGAAAAATAAAAATAAGAACACGGATAGCCTCGGCCATTTGTTTCCGGATAATTAGGCGCGACTTACTGCTGGATTCACTTGTAGAAAAATATTGGAAGGCGTCTCTGTCGATCCAAGCATTGTTGACGTTAGAGAGCTTGCAAATTTCTGTGGCTCCAACTCGGACTTCATAATTTTTTATAAAGGTTTTGAAGTTTTGAAGTTTGGAAGTTTGGGCAATTAGGAATAGAACCGGACACTTTTATGGGTTTGGAAAGGCAAATGCTTTCTTTATAGGCTATTGCTTACATTTTTCAACATTTCCTTTTCGACAGGATGTTTGCGTCATTAGGTTATTTATTTTATTTTACTTTACAACAGTTGAATGTTTTCTGTTTTAAGGACTAAAGAACTATTATCTACATACCTTAAACCTTCCCGAACACTTGCAAATCTCTAGATGTTTTTCTTTGCCTAAGTATCTATGCTTTTTCGTGTTTTTCCACTCACAACTGACTGGCTAACATCTTCAGGTATGGAAGAATCGCCGACTCCGGAACCGTCGATGCGTGAAGCAAATTCACCTTTGCTTGGTGCAGACCAGCTCCACCAGTGAGTCCATTAGAGCATGTAGCAACAAAAAAAAAAAAGAATAATGGACCTATTCATAGGAAGAAAAAAAACAAAAAAAATGTTTTTTTTTGTTTGTTTTTGTTTTTTTTTCCTATTCATAGATGTCAAAAAATGTCAAACAATGTTAAAAAACGTTAAAAAACGTTAAAAAATGTCAAAAAACGAATCCTATGAATAGGTCCATAATGGGTGAATTTTTATGGAATGGAGGAAGAGAATCATTTAGTTTAGCCCGGTTTGTCAAAGGTAAGCATCCCTCCCATTTTATGTCTTATTTTATTGAAAAAAACCAGAGAAAAGGTGAAATAAAATAAATCAAACCAACAAGCTTCTGTCACCTCATTTATCATATCTCATTCGTCAAAAACAAAAGTCATCCGACCCGCTTTGCGCTGCGTTGAGTCCCTGACACCCATCCCGCTGATTGTTTCATAGAACATTTTTGACGCTAGGAATGTAATAAACACCGAGCACACAGGAAACTAGCCCTCCATAAGATCACCTTTCGTCCTCTTTGCTTTGAATCACCGCTGCTCTGCTCCGTCCGCATGCAAAACGTCTTCTACATGAATGCACGCGTTGTGGTGTGATTTGCCTGAAAGAAGAGAGATAGGATAGGAATTTTTTTTGAATTGGATTGAAAAATTTGAAGCCTTTGAAATTGGCTCTGAAAATAGTAATGTCGACGAAAGTGATGGACTATTTAAAAGTAAAGCGGCACTCTAAGGATCGCAGGTGAGTGAATTATAAAATTAATTGTAAGTTTCTCCCCCTCCCCACCAAATTTGACTTTTTGTCAAGTTCCCACGGTTCGGATTGGATTTAGTTAGCAAAAGTGCACGCGTCCCTGGATTCTCCCACATTATTAGTCATCCGCTAAAATCCAAAACATCTCTCTCTCTCTCTCTCCTTCTTTTAAACAATTTTCAAACGTTCTCAAGTTTCTGAGGATTTTTTGTTTCGTAAACTTTCCTCCTTTTTTTTCTTCTTCTTCTTCCAATTTTTGTCTCAATATCTAGCGAGAGTGGTAGAAAGGGGGATTCTTCTAATTTATGTATAACAGTGTCTCTGGTGCATCTCATGCATAGAATTTTAAAATGTAATGGTTTGAAGCGCATCTTCTCACGAAACGTGTAATGGTAAATATTCATCGGAGTGGATTTTAGGTGATTTGTAGTGGAATCTGTATAGGGTAATGCAATTGTGAAAAGGCTATTGTAAACTGCCATTGTTTGCTGGCTATCAGCTCTTTGGCTAATAGCCGATAATCGCCCAACTCGTGCCAATCGCCGACAACTGCCAACTATGCACCAGTAATGTACAGTACCGCTCAAAAGTATATTAAGTTTTGGTTTTTGGAGTATAACTTTTGAATGGAGAGGGTTATGATTCTGAAATATTTCATGAATCTGTCCCGTAATGTTTTTGACAAACTTCAAAAATGGCCTTGGTCATTTTTGAAAACTGCAGATTTTTCAGAAAATTTCAGATGCCAAAATTTTCGACCCAAAAATAATTTTTTTCAGATTTTTCAAGACTCGAAATTTATTTTCAAAATAAAGTTTCAAAATTAAAAGTATGATTTTAGTTGACTATGGGTCGATCGGACAATTTTCAGCTGACTTACAGCACTTTGAATATCAGGGTCCACATGAGTAAGTCAACTTTAACTTTGATTGAGAATCTGTTAAAAAGCAAAGTTTATTTGATTTTATTTAGTTTTGGTGATTCTCAATAAAAGTTAAAGTTGACTTACCCATGTGGACCCTGATACTCAAAGTGCTGTAAGTAAGCTGAAAATCGTCCGATCGACCCATAGTCAACTAAAATCATACTTCTAGTTTTAAAACTTCATTTTGGAAATAAATATCGAGTCTTGAAAAAACTGAAAAAAATTATTTTTTGGTCGAAAATTTTGGCATATGAAATTTTTTGAGAAATCTGCAGTTTTTCAAAATGACCAAATTCATTTTTGGAGTTCGTCAAAAACATTACGGGACAGATTCATGCAAATTTTGAGAATCATAACCCTCTCCATTCAAAAGTTATACTCCAAAAACCAAAACTTAATATACTTTTGAGCGGTACTGTATATCTGCAATATTTGATATTGTGTTTTCAATCGACTTGCGACATGAAAACGCAAGTCTGCATTCACCGTTCTGTCTGCGTCTCTTCAAATATCACTGTGTTCGCGTGGTCGCGCACAAATAAGTGGGCGGAGTCTCGCGTTCTAATGTCGCAAATTGATTGAAAACACAATAACTATCAGTGTTTGCAATGGTTAATAGCCATAAAGTTATCTACTGGGGCCAACCCAGAGCCAGAATTGTGCCAATTCTCACCAAACGTATGCCCATTGCCTAGCAGGTGCCAACAATGCACCAGTTATGGCTATCAGCGAGATTCAATGACCAATTTCCTTGTGGACGGCTAATAGCCCTTTTCAACGGCTATTATCCAAAAAGCTACTGATATCCGTCAAACCAGCGCCGAGATTCTGCCAAATAGTGGCCAACGAGTGCCGAACGCCGATCAGGTGCTAATTTTGAGCCAGTTATGGTTTTTTGCCATATGCGATGGTAAACCCCATTTTTGACGGATAGTAGTGCAAACATTGTGCCAAATAAAAAATCCTCACTAACTGGCGCCGATTGCCGAATAGCTGCCAAAGATGTGCCAGTAATGGCTATCTGTCTAATTTGGTGGCAATTAGCCTTCTTCAGCGGCTGATAGCTGACTACCACCGCCAAATCCAGCACCAAACGTGTGCCGATTAGATCCCAACTATGCGCCAGTAATCTCTAAATGCCATATTCCATGGCTAACGGCGAACATTCGCAAATATTGAACGAAATAGTGATGTGCATAATTCCCCAAGGTGAAATGAGCCACACTTCTTTATCGGCACATGCCCCTTGTCAGTTTGTCGGTCTCTTTTCCCCTCATCATCACACACTGGTTTCTGTTGCGAAACAAAAGAAACTGCTCTGATCAAAAAGCCGGCCTCCCGGGCCGTTTTCTGCCACCGATTGTCTATGTATGTACATCTTTAATCCGCATGACGAGAAGAGAAGATCGCCTCGTCTTTTTTGACTTTCTCCGCTTTCCACTCGCTTCGATGCTCACGATGAGGTAGCTGCTCAGAATTACCTATCTGTTTTACACCACCTCCTGACTACGAACTGAAAATACATAAAATAAGAAGAATAGCAAAGAAACAAAAAAAGGAATAGGAAAAGGAAGAAAGAAAGAAAGAACGAAAGAAGAAAGCCAAGAAAGCAAAAGGAGAAGAAGCGAAAAAAAAAACCTGGCCGTTGTTATTCCGCCTATCTACCAGTCAACATCCGTGCAAGTTGTATTTCTGTTTATGCTATATTCCTTTCTGTTTTTTTTTAAATTTAATTTTAAGTGTCAAGTGCCAATTTTTACACTTTCATTCATTCTACATTATTCATTTATTCACCTGGAAGGTTGCCGTTGCATCGCCAACCTCGTTACTTATCAAGTCGTCAATTCAATAATCTGAATCAGTGCAGCTAAATCTAAATCCCACCCCCTCTACTCCTGTTATACCAACTCGCATACTAATTTGGCACTCAAGTTGTGCTAACCAAACGAAACCGCGTCGCCTCGTTTTGTCCGTCTCCCGACGTTTGATCAAGTGCGGCTTCAACGCCACTTTTTTTTCCACCCCAGCACAGCACTCGTCACTAATTTGCATACATATCTGCGGCGACCGTCAAGACACCACTCAAGAATATCAAAATTATTAGTTTGAGGACGACCTCTACTTATTTTCTGTTTTCTTTTTCGTGCGAGTGATCTTAACAGCGACAAATCTGACAAAACATCTTCTTTGAAAGGAGAGGAGAAGGAGAAAAAGGAGAAGGAGAAGAAGAAGTCACCAATTATTTATCTCAAGTGGAAGAAAAGACAAGACAAGAACTCGGTTGGAACGGACGTAGAAAGCCTATTTTTCCTCCTTTTTAGGCGGACAAACAATTACCAAATCGGCTCTTCTCTTCCTCTTTCCTTTCTCAGATTTGTTCTCATCCGCCTCTTTCCCACCACCACCATCATCATCATCATCATCATCATCGTCATCACCAAGCAGCTCATCAAATGAACACTATTGTTCGACAACATTCATTCTTTCTTGGATACTATTACTCTTGCTGAGTAGACTCTATTATAACTTTTTTCTTTTTGTTATTTTTATTTACTGCGAGAAAAGTAGGAAGAATGTTGGCCACTCCATCGCCTGGCTCATTTTTTCGCACAGTGCGCAAGTCGTTTAGAAGGTAGAGTTTTGTTGGCGAGGGGTACGGTAGTTTATTTTTTTAATTTAAAAAGGTCTTCTTGAATTCTACCAGTGCAGTTTATTCCATCAAGTTTCAGATTAAACAATTGTTTTCTAATTTTTTGAAACGGTAATTTTTTAACTTTTGAACTCCAAAATTTTTGCCCAAAAATCTGTGATTTTGCACATTAATTTGCATTATTTTGGATCTAATTTGAGAAGGTGAGCAAAAAATTGGGAAAAAATCCAGAAATTAAGCTGAAAAATTTTTTTTTTTTTAAGTTTAATATTTCAAGTTTTATTTTTTTTAGCTTTCAAAATTCCGTTTCAAAAAAAAAAAATTTATTCTTAACCTACAAAAAAACCAAGCATTCCATAAGCGTAACGTGTAATAAAACAAATTGAAAAAGAAAAAACAAATTCTAATTACATTCAACTATAAATTTTATTTCTTTTTTCAGACACCGCAGTGTTCGAAAACGAGGAATGGCTCATACAAGTTCAGGGATCGATTTGGAAGTGAGTTTGTTGGACAGGATAATTTTAAAAGTTAAAAACAGCGAAAAAGTTTTTCATAAACTTGCCCCAGGGTACAAATCCCAGCTCAGGAACGCTTAAAGCATTCCTCCGGTTCCCCTCTTTGTGTTTTTTGTAATCAATAAATAGCAAAATTGAAGTTTTCTTCAAAAAGGGCAAAAGCGAAGAGCTCACCTCGTCTTGCGACAGCTTTCCGTGCCCTTTGATTTATTTGTGTCTCTCTGCGATCAATTGGTTGTAACTTTTAGGTGTTGTGAGAGCCGGAGCCGGAGCTGGAGCCGGAGCCGTAGCCGCAGTTTCCCATTATATCTCACTTTTATGTTTTGCCAACCGAATCAGTTTGGGCGGGTTTTATATGATAGCACTTGTGCTTTTTTTTATCGATTTGTAGAAGATCAGCTGTTCTTCCAGTGGAAAAATTGTTTAAAATAATGTTGACTTTGCGCTCTAATGAGCTCACCTATTCTTCTTTAGTCTAACTGACGCGCATTGACAATTTTGAAACTATTGTGCTCAATTGAGTACTTCAATAAATGAGTACTGAGGAGGAAAAAATGAAAACTTCCCCTTCCGCATACGTGCCGTTCTAATTAAATTCATATTTTTTGTCCTTGCAAAAAGGACAGAACAGAACTTGCAGAAGAACATATCTCTTCGTTTTTTTTTCCTTAACAACTTTTCAAAAGTAAAAGTAAAAAAATGCATATATTTTGTCCCCCCCCCCCGCCATCCACCAGCGGTTTTTTCTTTCCTTCTTTCTTTCCATTTTCATCCCCAAAAATAGAATTTTTTCTATTTATTTCCCGCCAATAAAATACGGACACGAAACATATTGGTCCAACTTAAGGGCAGTTCTTTTCAGAGAAGCAGTGATATCTTGGTGCTATTCAACTTTTTCCCAAGATAATTAAACGGAAATGCACTTTTTACTCTGGGTTGTCACTTCGCTTTTTCGCCCGTTTCATCAACCACCACACCCCATTAAAAGTTCGGTGTTAAATTAGATAGATAGATCTCGAGTTAAGTTTGAGTTCGACGAGCCGGTTGTGTCGGTTGGTGGGTCGTCCAAAATGTTTAAACATGTTACACCCATTGTCTTTCGGCTGTCCTTCTTGTTAGCAAGTGTGACGACAGATACTGACATGACAACTGTAGTCACACACCACACACTTTATAAAAATTCATTTCATTTTTAAAATCCTTTTAATTGTTTCCAAAACTTGGCGATGGCGCTCTACTGCACAAATTCGTATTTTTGCCAAACACTTGCCAAATTACTGCCGTTCCATTTCCAACGGTCTATTTTTGGCAGTTTAAAATACATTGGTAGAGCAAATGTCCCCAAAATAAGCCATTAAACTTTACTACAAAGTTAAATTCTTTCCGGTTCACAACCTTCAAAGTTTTAGGAACATTTCACCCTCTGAATACTTATTTATGCAGTTTTCAAATTTCTTTCCAACAATGTGATCAAAAATTCATGTAAGTGAAGGTTGTATTCATTTATTTTTGACTTTCGTGAACTCAAGTTTTTTCTCGGTTTTTTCCTTGTTCATTTCTTCCATCTAATAATGTTTTGAAAATTAGAAATTCACATTCACATGTCAACGAACAGAATATTCACTACATTTTCAGTATTCTCGTTTCTCATTTTCAATTTCGAATCCAGAAAGCAGGCATTGTTCCGAAATTCTCCGCTCTTGTCCGTTGTTTGGATTCAAAATTTTTTTGTTTCATAATTTGTGAGAAATTAGATTGTATAGAGTTATTTTAATGTTTTTTTTTTATTGGAAAAGGTCGGTGAATGCAAAATTATAAAATTAATTGTGTGAATTTATTTTTAAAAAATGTTTGAAAAATAATTTTTTTTAATTAATTTTTTTTTATTCGTCCAAATTTTGATTTTCCTAATCCTCGACAAATAAAACAAACTGCAATAAATTGAGTAATGCTTTAAAAACTGTGAGCTAAAACAAAAAAAATTTTAGACCAAATTATAGTCGGCGAATTCATCATCAACCTCGCTCTACTGCAAAACTCCTGTAAAACGGTGTTGCACTTGCAAGATTAACCCGAATTATATTGTTTATATTTCTTTTCAACGGAAAATGACGTATCCACGACGAGTTGCAGTTAAAATTTGATTTTTCGCTTCAAAATAGGCGCACTACTCTGTTGAAAATTGAAAAGTGCCGTAGAGCGAGGCTGATGATGCATTCGCCGAGTATAATTATTAAAAATTTTTTTGTTTCAAGATTTTTTAAATTTTTTATTATATAATCAGTATAATTAGAAAATTAGAAGGTCAGAAACAGTTAAAAAATAAGAAAACAAAATCAAAAAAGTTCCCAGAACAATAAAAAATAGGTTGAACTAAAAGTTTCGGACCAAAATAATTTTTCGAAAAATTTCTGTTTCAAATTTGTTTTCCTTTTTTTTTATATACATAATCAATATTAATTCGAAAGTTTATTGGATGAAATAGACTCATTGAAATTATGATTTTTAAAAATTTCAGTGAATCTTCTCAAAATTTCGAGCAAAATTCAGTTACGACGCTCCGATGTTCCGCAGGTCTCGCCGGGCAAGACCTGTGGAGCGTCGTAACCGATTTTCAATCTTTAACACATTATAAATAATTGTTTTCTTTCCAATCTTTTTTTTTCCCTCAATTTCTGCAAATTGCTCTTCCGTTTTTTGTTTATTTGACCAGAATCTGACCACTCAAATGAAAGTTCAAAGTTTGCAAAATTGATTTAATAACTAGATTTTTCCAAATCAGCTTTCCACCAATAATACCTTGAAAATGAAAAAAAATCCCATTATTTTCCATATTCGCTTCTTCCCTTTGAACCCCCCCCCCACCTCATTCTTCTTCGTTTCTTCACCAAATCCAATTCTAGCAATGGAGGAGAAGAAAGTGATGCACAAAATGAATGCAGCCGAGCGTCGACAGCGAATCATGCGTCGTGTCCACACACTTCAGTCCGAAGACACCGGATATAGTAATGAAGCGGACTCGCGTCGCAGTAGTACCGCTTCAGTGAAGGACGAAGGCTCACCGCCATCCGCTTCAATTAATCACAACTTGTTGTTTGTTCCAGATATTAGGTCGCTCGGCCTAGATCGCGGTGAAGTGCCACCGCATAAAAGGGTGCGTAAGGGTGTGTGTGTAGGGTCCCCCCCCCCCCCTCTTTTACTTTTTTCGGCCGGCGGCTCAGCTTTTTTACTTCTCATATTTATATTTGCTCTGTATGTGATATGAAAATCCACAAAATCTCTAACGATTTTCCGAAAAAGGTAACTTTTAGATATTAGCCATCGAATTCAATGGCAGATAGCCTGGCTGACGCCAAACTCGCGTCTCCTGTCGAACATGTATCAATTATGCGCTATTTGCCATATCCGATGGATCTAGGCCAAAAAGATGCCGATTAGGTTCCAGCGATGCGTCAATATTGACCCTCTGCCATATTTGCTAGCTGATAGCAATGTAGCTGTCGATTTAGTATAAGCTGTGCGCCAGTATTTTATGTATATTCGATGACTATTAGCTTCCTTCAACAGCTAATAGCCAAAAACTGTTGTCTGTCATATTTTATGGCTATTAGCCATATGGCCGCCTTTATTCTTCATTTTAGAGAACTTTCAACAACAAAAAAGCAGAACAGAAAACTTCATTTCTGATGTCTCTGATGTTTATATGGTGTGGTGTGGGTGTGGCATAAGGAAAAAGAGGGGTGGATGGAGAAGGAAAAAAAAAAGAAAAATGAAAAGGAAATGCAATTTGAAATGAGCTCTCGAATGTGAGATGTGTCATTTCATTTGTGTCACTTTCAAACCGCAAAATTTCTATTTCTCTCTATTTTTTCTCATCCACCAAACTTGGAAGGCTATGCTATCTATGATTATTTTTTTAGGTGTGCTTTTAAAAAACAATTTAATACAAATGTACAGTAGTCCACATAATGCTAGGGAGAAAAATACCTACAAAAATGGTTTAAATTCGATTTATTTTTTGGTTGCAGGATGCCATTGAGAAAATCCCAATGCGAGCTCGATCACAAAGTTGGCTTATTCGTACCCGGCATCTGCTTCACGAAGAAAGGGTCTGTTTTTTATTTATGTTTAATTTATTTTTGTTATTGTACTTCCACCACTGAAAAACTTTATTTTTCCCCCTTCAGGAGCCACCACCATTTATTTCAAACATGATGCTCATTTTCTCTCTTCTCCTCATCATTCTCTCATTTCCTTGGTGCCTATTCTTTTGTGTAAAAGTAGTAAAGTAAGCATTATTAATAGAATTTTCCTCCCCAGCTCTTCTCATTACAGAGAGTATCAAAGAGCAGTCATATTCCGGTTGGGAAGATTGATAAAAGGTGGTACAAAAGGTCCAGGCCTGTTCTTCGTGCTCCCATGTATAGATACCATGAAGATTGTGGATCTTCGAGTGCTTTCATTCGACGTTCCACCGCAAGAAATTTTGAGCCGCGACTCGGTGACAGTGTCCGTGGAAGCTGTCATTTACTTTCGTGTCTCGAACCCAGTAATTTCCGTGACAAATGTCAATGATGCACAGTTCAGTACGCGTCTTTTGGCTCAAACTACTCTTCGGAATGTTCTGGGTACAAAGACGCTCAGTGAGATGCTCAGTGAGAGAGATGCCATTGCTAGTGTAAGTGGTTGTTTTTTTTTTTAAAGCTAACTTTCTTACTGTATCTACATAATTTCTATTCAGATAAGTGAAAAAGTGCTCGACGAAGGCACAGATCCATGGGGTGTGAAAGTGGAGCGTGTGGAGATCAAAGACATCCGCCTGCCACATCAACTTATGAGAAGTATGGCTGCGGAGGCAGAAGCGGTTCGAAAAGCCCGAGCAGCTATCATTGCTGCAAAAGGAGAGAAGGATGCGAGCGCGTAAGCTCATTTTATTTATTCATAAAATTGCTATTCATTTTCCACATTTCTCTCCCTGCAGATGCCTTCAAAACGCTGCTGATACCATTTCGGGGAATAGGATGACAATTCAATTGAGATATTTGCAAACTTTAACCAAAGTCGCCGCGGAGAGGTATGTAGCGTAGCTCTCTACAATTTTTTTTCTCACCCCGCTAAATTTCTGTTTCAGAAACAACACAATCGTGATGCCGTACCCGATAGAGATTGCGAAACATTTTTTGAAAAAATTTCATAATAAAAATTAATGTTCTTGGATTTGTTTTTCTCCATTTTCTAAATTCTTCTTCAGCTTAACTGGTCTCTGCCAATCCCGCCATCATCAAATGTCATTTTTTTTGTATGTATCATAATAATTACAAGAATAACAATAATAATAATGATAACTGCTTGACAATGAAGTTTTAATGTTGAAAAATCACAATTCAGAATGGTTGCGCGCTTTTCTATTTTTTGGGTCTCATTTGGATGCGTTGTGTGTGTGCGTCGGGGCGTGTTTACTCACTCCCTACTCATACCCCAGTGATCCATGGAGAAATTAGACAGTTAGACAAAACGAGGCACCTGCCACTTGACAAAGTGAAGATACGCAGTCAGCGAAATGCGCTATTTACCAATCGCGTTATCCAAAGCGCTATATTTTTGGTCCGAGGGCGTAGCCCTCGGATTCAATATTTAAACGGTGTTCCGCTCTACCGGTAGCGAGACAACTAAAATGCAAAAAGAAAAGTTATACAGTTAGACGAAAATGCCATACAAAACAAAAGACACGCAGACAGAGAAATCCGCTAACCCTCGCGTTATTATGGATTCATGAATGAGCGACAAAACGCGGTGAATTGTGGGGCAAAAGTTGGCTGGTCTCGCCACGATTTTGACAGACTACGGTTAGCGCGAAAATAATATTTCTCCTTTTTTTTTTTTAAACGCGATTTTTTGCCTTCTGATCAGCTTTTTTCACTATTAACATGTTTTTTGTAACCCGGAATGGGTAATTTCTTTTCAAAAACACATTTTGTTGAGAAAAAACTATGAAAATGCGTTTTAATTTAAAAAAAAAATAAATAATATTTTTATTTTCGCGCTAACCGTAGTCTGTCAAAATCGTGGCGAGACCAGCCAACTTTGGCCCCATAATTCACCGCGTTTTGTCGCTCATTCATGAATCCATAATATCGGTATTACTCTCGTCTCAGCAGCTGCTCATAAACTTTGAAAACTGCCAATATTCTCACGAAGAATCTCGAAGCACAAATTTATTGACACAGTTGAAATGAGTCCGTAACTCATTAAAATGTAAAAAAAAAGTTCAAACAAATAACAAAAACAAGAGAAAAGAAATTAAAACAATAGGACTTTTTTACATTTTAAAGGGTTACGGTCGCACTCATTTCAACTATGTCGAAAATTCGCTTCGAGACACTTCGTGAGAAAATTGGCTGTTTTCAAAGTTTATAATATGTGTTCACGAGCGAAATTCAGTTACGACGCTCCGCTGCGAGACCTGCGGAACATCGGAGTGTCGTAACTTCATTCGCTCGAGAACACATAAAGTGTCAAAGACCTTGGCGTCAACCTCCTCCTGTTGACCTCGTGATAGATCTACCCGCCGACAGCAGACGCCAGAAAACAGAAACAGATGTTCACCAGGCAACAGCTCTCCGAGCCAACAAATAGTGCATACTGTGTGGAGACGCAGAATCGAAGATCCTCCCCGTCCTCGCCCCACACTCGGCCATCGGCTATTGATTGCGCTTTGGCTCCCTCGCCCACACGCAAAATGGGGAAAAGAGAGAGAGAGAGAGGGAGAAAGAGCAGGAAAATGTTCTTCTTTTTATTTTTCGGTATTATCCCTCCCTTTTTCTTGATCTTGATCCCTTTTTCATTTATTTACTCGACTTTTTTTGGCAGTCTTGTGACTTTTTTATCAGTTTCACCCTTATCATTAAAAATATATTCCACAGTTTTCTCGAACAGACTTGATTCATGTTCACAGAAAGATGTCGAGTCTAATTAGATTTACCTGGTGCCAATAATCATCGAGCTTCGCTCCGTTCCGTTTCCGTTCTGACAGCCAGACAACGACGAGGAGAGCAATTATTTACGCGGCCGTTCCGTTCGTTCATTCTGTCCTTCTCCTTCAATCCCTACCCCCATCAAATCGTCCTTTTTCTTTCCTTTCTTTTCTTTTCTCTTATTTTTTTGTTCTTTTCTCTTCTTGCATTCATCTCAAGTACTCACCACTCTATCGGCAGGCAATTTATTTGCCGAAAATGGACGAACATCGATGTTGCACGGCTAAAAATTATAATTGTGTTTTCTTCTTGCCAGACGATAGGCAGCAAACGCGCTCCACCGCGCCCTCTATTTCTCTGCGCCTCGTATTCTCTCGCCTGTCAGAAAAAACACCGCGAAATGACTCATCTTTTTATTTTCTTTCTTTTCTTTGTTTTCTTTCCTTTTTTGGGTTATTTTTGATATGATAGCGTAAATTTAACAATAAAACAATTATTTTCTTTGCTGCTTCTCGCCGATTCCCGTTTCTCCGCTCTCGAAACCATTCGATTGCGAAATCAAGGAAAGATGATTCATTTTTTGTGAAAACCGCTCAATTGTTCCGCTTATTTTGCTTTAAAAATTTCAAGCAATTTTGTGTGTCTCTTTGTTCCGTGCCTATAAAAAATTCATGTGAAATTTGACACTTAGGTTTGGTGTGGAATAATTTAGCCAAACTTGTTCTACTTTATCCTTCTTTGTTCTATTTAAATTAATATTAAATATTACGATACTATGCATTTGTTCTGCTTTCCTACTTCTTCTCCGTCTAATGAGGTTTTTGAGTGCAAAAAATAGAAACAAGATATTTCGCAATAACTTCTAATTTTTTTTACAGAACCTGAACATGTCAAGCCAAGAGGACTTTTTGAAGCGTCTGGAAAACGTGACCGTCCGTCTCGAAGCGCTCTCCGGACAAAAACCCGCTTTGGCGCCAAAACCGACAAATCTTGGAGCACCAGGTGAGGCTGTGGGCTCTCGGACGTTTGGAACTTGTTCTGCATTTTGTCGTCGTCGTGTTTGCACACAATCATTTTTTTCAAAGGTTTTTATGGAATTTTATTTTAAAAGCTTTTCAAATTAATGTGTGCAAACACCGCGACGACGAAATGCAGAAAAAAACTTTCGAAACGTCCGAGAGCCAATCTGTGGGGGTAGCTAACCAAAAACCACTATTAAACAATATATATATATACACAAAATTTCACTATTTGCAATTGTTCTCATATATAAATAAAGACATGACTAATATGGAGTGTGAGCGTACGCCTGCCATTCGTTCACCCCCATTTTTGTCCTGTTCGCTTGCAAAAAAAATCATCAGTATGAAGCTCCGCGTGACTTATCAAAGTGTAGCCACTGTAAGCAATGTCCCAACATCGAGACGAGCAGTTAGAAACATTCCGATTCGTATTATCGGTGAGTTTTATGGTTTATAATGGGCACATAAATGCATTCCATTGAGTCTACTGTTGTCAAATTAGTTTTTTTTGTTGCTTACTCGAATATTTTAGCTTTTAGCTGCTAGTCCAGAGTGTCAATGGTTGTGGTTTTGAGACTAACGAATGCTAAACTTTGGCTCGTGTTCACTGTGTAAATCTGAGAGTCGGCCACGGTCATGTCTGGTGACGCAGAGCAAATTACAGTTTTATCGAGTTATTGATCGATTTTTGCGAATAACAAAACGGCCGGAATAAGTAAAAGTTCAAAAAATAACAAAAAAATTTCGATTATCAAACTTCCTTACCCGATTTCTTGTCATTTTTCGCTGTTTCTACAAATATCACGTATTCCCGGAATGACGATACCGCATCAAATAGTGTAAATTGTGGTCTCGCCACGGACGGTGTTTGAAGACTTGTGGATTGACGCGTTGATACAAATTTGAATTTTTCCGTTTCGAATTTTTTCGACGAATAAATTTCGTTTTGAAACATTATTCCGGGCTAGTGTTTAATGGACCTATTCATTTTAATTAAAATACATTTTTATGTCATTCAATGCAAAAAAACATATTAATTAATTAACCTGAATTTTTCTGCATCTTTATGCAAATAGTTTCGAGACCTCCTGGCCAACTAAGTGCATGAGCCTATGAGGCGTGTACTCCGAGTGGACAAGATACCCTATCGAACATTTGTCATCTTGTCCACTCGGAGTTCACGCCTTAAAGGTACATGCATTCATCTGGCCAGGTTCGACACGATTTGCAGAAATTTTCAAACTCAATAGTGCAGGAATATTCAGGTTAAATAATTAATATGTTTTTTTTGCATTGACATAAAAATTATTTTTAATTCAAGTGAATAAGTCCATAAAATGTTTATTTCAATATGCGATTTTAAAAAATTCAAAAACTCAAATTTGCCAGTAAATCCACAAGTCTGCAAACACCGCGGTATCACCATTCCAGGAATACGTAATAACTCTTCCAGATTTTAATAATGTCTTGTTTAATTTTGGTTAGACTCAAAATACATCTGAAAGCCCCATTCCCTTGTGGTACTCGCCAGCCCTCTGAGCACTTACAAAAGTTATGATTCTCTCATCAACTGATTTCCTAGCCTCTCTCCTCTTTATCCTCATCGTCATACTCATAGCAAAAGTGTTTTACAGCGCGCGAGCAGAGTCGTTTTTCTGTTCGGAATGCCGGAGCCAGCCCCTCTCTATCAACTAGCAAGCTTTCTTTCTTTCCTTTCTTCCTTCCTTCCTTCCCACAGCGGGACCCTTCTTCTCAACAGTTGCTTCTTCCTTCATTCTCCCGTCTAACCTCTATCATCGTTGTCCACGCATTTCATCTCCGTCACGGAATACATACACCTCACCTCACCCCCACTCGCTCGTCAGTCTCTCATTGGCCTCGAGTCTTCTTTGCAATATTTCTTATTTTCATCCATCCGTCGCCGATCCCACAATAATCATCGAATGTTCTTCGTTTTTTTCTAATTCTATACATATTTTAACGTCTCTTTTTTTCTTTCTTCCTTCTTCCGCTATGGACTCACTTTATTATTCCGCTCCCCGTCCGTTCAACAAGTTTCCACGTGGCTACAGACCGGTAACCGACAGCACACAGGATTTGACACGTGGCTTCGGAGGCGGTGGACTTCGACCGTCAAACAGTTGGTCATCGTTTCCACAACAAAGTGACCAGCGGTCATCAACCCTTCCGCACTTCCCGTCCACATGCGTTTCGCCCGTCTCGCCAGTGTCCCTTCTCGACCGCAGTATTAATAACTGGGTTGCCGACGAGCCGGCAAGATCTATATCTCTATCTCTGTCTCGACGACCGCTACGCTCTGAAAGCAGTTCTACCGTATTCGATAACGCCTTTTCACCACGAGAGCTTTCTCCTCTATCAGTCGCCAGTGAGTATTGTAACAATCCTATGCCACCGCCAGCTCCAATGTATGGTCATCGAAGTGTTCAAAGCCCGGTGCAAGCGTCATTTCAAGAGCAAATTCCTCCGAGAGGTTATGATAATGTGCCGAGACCCATTCAGCCTCTTCCTCCTCCCCCTGCCTACGAGCCTCCTCAGTCTGTATCAACTTCTCAGAGGGAAACAGATTTTCTGAGGAATTTGCAACGTCAAAAGAGCGAAGCTCGCAACATGTCGTCGAGTTGGTATGGAGGAGATCAGGCAAGCCGAACTCGCCAACTGGATTGGGACTCACATTTGGCTTATCCTGATACTCAACCACAACATCAACAACAACAACGAGTTGGTGAAGGAAGCGGAGCTCAACCGCCGTATCAGTCAGAGCCGAGACGCATCGCCAAGACGCAGTCAGACTTGTCGATTGACACACCGAGTAGGTACCCTGGAGATCAGCCATCTCGACAACCAGACTGGACATCACAATCACAATTGGCGTATCATAATCCTCCACCCCATCAGCAAGAGCAAGAACCGAGACGTATATCCAAGACTCGATCCGATTTGTCTTTTGATGCGCTTAACAACACTTATTTCAATAATAATAATAATAATCCTGGAACTGGCACTGGCACTCTTCCACGGAGTCAGCCGCAAAATCAAAACCAGAATCCCTATTCACCGTCAAATCCGTATTTGAACAATGGCGTCCCGAATGGCAGCCAACCCCATCGAATGGACGGCTTCTTCCGTAATCGTGTAATCGAACCGAATTGGATGACTGATCCGCCGCCACCGAAATCATTTCGTGAAGACTACATTATTCGCAAAATTCCTCTCAGCACCTCTATAAACTCTGATTTTGAACGGTTCCGCTTGGACCCCAACTATCGTGAGCCACGAGCCAGCACCGAGCAGCCAAACTCAAACTTTCGGAGCTATCATCGCGACGGCGGAGGAGTACTAGGGCCGGAGCAGGAGCCTTCGCATGTCCAGGTTCAGGGGCAGTCACAACCACAACATTATCAACGTGGCCTGAGTCAAGAACGCTCGCCACCAGTTCTCTCGTATGCCCAACAGCCGGCGCCCTTCACGTTCCCTAACCCGATCAATCAAATCAACTACAATCAGCCGCCGCACCAGCACCAGCAACAGCAGCAACAAGAAGATCTGAGGAACAGATATCATCAAAAAGTACCTCTTTCGCAGGAGCCAAAGGAGCACACAAATGTCTACCAAAATGTTCCGACACCGGTCGCAGTAAATTATCGAAATGAGCGGGAAGAGCGAGAATCGAATCGTAATTCAGCAGTGTATCCGAATGAGCCAATACGGCTGACTAATGATCGGGTACTTCGAATTCATCCGCACCAGGTTGATCAGGAAGAAGCTCACTTCTCACCGCCCCAAGCACAGTCTCACCGTGCCAGAATCCAATCGCCGCTCCGTGACTTTGCTCGCTTGACGTCTCCAATCCGGGAAGTTGCACCGCTTCCCACCCCGGATAGAATCTTCAGCCCGGTCGAATCAAAAGTCTACAATCGCTCCGTACCAACTGTCATCAATGGATTCACGAGCAACCGTCACACTTATAATAGTCACACTGATGATTATGATGCGCGAAACCGCCGTGATTCCTCACAACCGCCAGTGGCTGTCATTGAGCCGAATATCAATGTGCATATGCCGTCCGACCCGATTCCTTATCAAAAACCGCATTTTGGACATCATCATCATCAACATCATAATCAAAATATCCAACATGTAAAGCCAAGTACTAATACTCCTTACTACCAAAACGTGGCGTCATCTGCCACATTCTCGCCGACATCAACATCAAACTACGAACACGAGCACGACAGCGATTTGGATATCGAAGAGATGGCTCGCCGAGCGTTGCCAAAATATCTGCGTGATAATGATCATGCGAAAATGGGCCGGCACAGCAATTTGTACGGTGATAACTTGCACGGGATTTTGATTAAAAATCCCTCGCTTCATCGCAGTTCTTCGAAAAAGGTGGTGTTTATCGATCAGGAGAAAGGTAAATAAAGGGCTCTCGGACGTTTCAACAGTTTTTCTGCATTTTGTCGTCGCGGTGAATTTTTTTGTGCAAACACCACGACGGCAAAATGCAGAAAAACTTTCGAAATGCCGGAAAGTCGAATAAAGTGGGCCAGCCAATAAGAATAGATTTTTTAAAAATTAGTTTCAAAGCAAATTTAAAAACAAATCAATAATTTTTACATAATTAAAACGTTTACAGCCTCCGCCGCCGCTGGCTCTGGAGAAGCTCCACCACACGTCCGAGCCTACGATGACGCCATTGAGGAGCCGCTTGCCCGCTGGGGACAGCTTTCCGATGAGCTTGGAGGTGATCTCGCTGCAGTGGTAGGATTTTATAATTAATTTATATTTTTATTTATTTTTGATTGTATTGTGACATTTTTCAGAAACCAAAAGTTCTTGCCGCTTTTGACAGCTTTCGCAACAGCTTGTGGGCGGCTGCTGGAAAGGTTGAACCTTCTGCCGAAGAGGCTGCAAAGATGTTGACACCAATTATCAAGATTCTTGAAGATCTCACCAATTTCAAGGCGACCAAGAAGAATACCACATTCTGGAACCATCTCAACTCGATTGTTGAGGCACTCCCAGCTCTTGGATGGCTCACTGTGGTATGATATATGCATAATTATTGGGAAAACAAAAAAATTGTCTCTCGGAAATTTCGAAAGTTGTGCTGCATTTTGTCGTCGTGGTGTTTTTAAAAATGAATGTGTGCAAACACCGGGACGACAATATGCAGAAAAACTTTTTAAACGTTCGAGAGCCGAAAAATTTCGACGCAGTGTTTGCGTATTTTGAAAATTCAAACGAAGATGAAGGGAATTATTTTTTCATTTTTGTCTGAATTCTCTTCTTAAAATACGCAAACACGGCCCCAATTCATTTCTTCTGTAAATATGAATTTTTTTTTAATTTCAGAAGAAAACTCCAGCGCCATACGTCAAGGAGTACATTGATGCTGCCCAATTCTACATTAACCCGATTCTGCGTGAGCACAAGGAAAAAGATCCGAGACACGTTGAGTGGACCAAGGCCTGGAAGGGCATTTTCGAGGAAATGCAGAAGTTTGTCCGTCAAACCCACACCACGGGACTTGTCTGGAACAGTGCTCCTGGAAGTGTTCCGCCGGCGGACTCTTCTGCTGCTCCGGTCGCTGCTCTACCAGCGCCCAAAGGGCCCGGAGGACCACCACCGCCACCACCGCCACCAATTCCGGCGAATCTTCTTGCCAACATTGCGCCACCAGCAGTGGATGCGGACAAGGCGAGCCGTGATGCTCTATTTGCTTCGCTCAACCAAGGAGAAGCGATTACTTCGAAGCTGAAGAAGGTTACCGCTGACATGCAGACGCACAAGAACCCGGCGCTGCGTGGAAACACTGCTGCTCCAGCTACTGCTGGATCTGGAAACGCGGGAGGATCACCGGCGAAGGCGGCTACTCCGGTTCGCAAACCGCCACACAAGGAGTTGGAGAATGGAAAGCAGTGGATTGTGGAGTACTTTGTTAATGAGCCAAACATTGTTATCGATGTGGCTGACAAGAAGCAAACGGTGTACATTTTCCGTTGTGAGAACAGCGTGATCAAGGTGAACGGAAAGGCCAACTCGATCACCTTGGATGGGTGCAAGAAAACTTCGGTTGTCTTTGATGCGCTGGTCGCTCAGTGTGAAACTGTCAACTGTCAATCGGTTCAGATTCAGGTAGTAATTAATTTAATAAATTGATGGGCAAAAGAAGCAAAAAAAAATAATAATTTGATTGCAGACCCTTGGAGAGCTCCCAACCCTCTCGATCCAAAAGACTGACGGTTGCCAAGTGTACCTGTCGAAAGTGGCCCAGGGTTGCGAAATTGTCACTTCGAAGTCGTCCGAGATGAACATTTCTGTTCAAACTAACGAGGACGGTGATTATGTGAGCTTGATTTTTGCAAAATTAAAAAAAAATGTACTCTTTTCAGACCGAGTTCCCGGTGCCAGAGCAGTTCAAGACGACTTTTGTCAACGGAAAGCTTGTTACCGTCGTCTCGGATATTTGCTAAATTTTCAATCAACTTGTCTTAATTTATCCCCGTTTCACGTCATATTGAAACAGATTATTTTTTTTTCTGTTTCTGTGGAAAATTTCAAGGTTCTTCTTTGCTTTATTTGTGTCTTTTTTTATTTCTAAACTTTTGTATCTGCCTGACTGGTGCTCAACATTTTTTTTTTCGTGGATATTTTTCTCCAGAATAAAAGCGTCTCTTCCAAGTTCATAGATGACAACAGCTGTCAAAAAATTGTTCAAAACAAGTTTTTTTTGTTTTCAATGGAGGGATGAGCATGCTCGAGCTGAAAATGTTGACAGAGAGGAGCACAGAATTGAACAGCTTAACTCAAGAAATATACTAATCTCTTGTGTACAAGGCCGGGTTGCGATAACTACTTTACTTACAACTAATGCTTTGTTTGGCGGTAAAAATATGCTCACAGCTGGCGTCTAATCGGCGATTGGCGAAAATTTGGAGCGGTTTTGGCGCGTATGTGCTCTGAAATGAAAGACTATTAGCCTAAAGTCGGTGATAGGAAAATGTGTTTGAAAAATGTCTCCCTGTCCGGTGTCCAGGATTTGAAAAGTGGGCGGAGCCGAGCAAACGCGCCCCACTGGATTTTTTCGTGCGAAATTCAAATTTTGAGGCATTTTTTATGTTTTTCGGCAAAAAAAAAAGCATAAATTCTTAATTTTTCCCAAATGTGCTCTAATTGAATTATAGCTGAGGTCTTTAGAAATTTTTAAAGCCTAAGAACGTCGAATTTGGTTCAGCCA
Organism: Caenorhabditis japonica; assembly: GCA_963572235.1. Taxonomy (NCBI): domain Eukaryota; kingdom Metazoa; phylum Nematoda; class Chromadorea; order Rhabditida; family Rhabditidae; genus Caenorhabditis; species Caenorhabditis japonica. The sequence continues at coordinate 11,163,815 of OY754347.1, read as the reverse complement.
CCATTTCGAAATATTCGTTTCGAGTTTTTTGGTGTTTTTGCAGGATAAATCTTTACTAAAATCGAAGTTTGGGCAAATTAATGGTATTAAAAGATACAATACATACATTTTACAAAGAAAAAGAGGAAATAAAAATAATAAAATCAATTTAAAAAAATGCGAGAGTCGAAAAATGCGCAAGCACCGAAAGTGCGCCTTGCAAGTTTGCTGGCGCACCAGCAAATTAGGCTCCGCCCACATTTCAAATCCTGGACACCGTGTCACGCTGAAAACGAAATTTTTAATGATTTTTTGCACTAAAAAAATTAGAAAGTATCCAAAAGGAGTACACGAGGTGGCGGAAATTTTCAACGCATTTTTTACTGGCTGGTTAGAGGGAAAAAATAATGTGCTGGCCACTGCCCTCGCAAAAGTACGCTCCCCTTGAACTCGGCGGGAGAAATATTGGCAGTGAGACGCAGACGAGAGACAGTGTTGCCACGCGACGCAATTTGGCTTCGCCAGCATCCTGCTGAAATAGAAGTACGGATACAGTCGCAAGAAAACCGGAAACAAAAATTTTGCTGAAAAAAAAACGTTTCAATAAATAATTCGTCACGGTGTGCTGACCGTCCACGTACGCAGAAAAATGGGATCCGCAGTCCCTTCGGTACTTGAAAAACGGATCGACTTTGTAATCTCTGTTTTTGTTGTTGTTGTTGTCCGTCCAATACGCCGTGATTCGTGTACACCGTTTGGTTCAAAATTGGAAACGCATTCCCGTAAAAAACAAAAAACTTTGCATAAATGCAGCAAAGGACGTATAAACTTATCAAATGGCATTTTCTCCAGAATCGTCTTCAGCACAATCCTATGCATTCATAATCATCTCACTCCACTCTTTCACCACCAAACCAGCTGCTTCCCATTCACACATCTTTCCTTCCAAATTTTTCCTCCTTGTTCGTTTCTTTTCTTTCCAACAAAAAATGTCATGGATGCAAAATCTGAAAAACTACCAACACCTGCGCGATCCAGCCGAGTACATGTCGCAGGTGTACGGTGATCCGCTGGCCTACCTTCAGGAGAGCACAAAATTTGTCACAGAACGAGAGTATTATGAAGACTTTGGATACGGAGAGTGCTTCAATTCGTCAGAGGCAGAAGTTCAGGTAAGAGTGACAGTGTTTTATACTGTATTATTCAATTAATGATTTCAGTGCGAACTAATCACCGGAGAATTTGACCCGAAACTTCTGCCGTATGACAAACGTCTCGCTTGGCACTTTAAAGAGTTTTGCTACAAAACTTCAGCACATGGAATTCCTATGATTGGAGAAGCGCCAAACGTCTATTATAGATGTGTATGGGTTATGCTATTCCTGGGGTGTATGATTATGTTGTACCTCAATGCGCAGTCTGTACTGGATAAGTATAACAGAAATGAGAAGATTGTGGATATACAGTTGAAATTTGGTTGGTTTTTGACTTTGGCATGTTTTTCAAATTTCAATACAGACACCGCTCCATTTCCCGCCATCACACTGTGCAATTTAAACCCTTACAAAGCAAGTCTCGCCACCAGCGTCGATCTTGTCAAGCGAACTCTTTCTGCGTTCGATGGTGCAATGGGAAAAGCCGGAGGAACCAAGGAGTCTGATCGCGAGAACGAAGAAGTCACCGAAGCGCCAACCACTCCACCTCCAACCACAAAGCCAGCACGTCGTCGTGGAAAACGTGACTTGGCCGGTGCATTTTTCGAGCCCGGATTTGCAAGGTGTCTTTGTGGAAACCAGGGTTCAAGTGAGATGGAGGAAAAGGAAGAGGAGAAGGATGAGGAGCTTCGTGAAACTACCACCAGAAAGGCATTTAACATTAATGGTGAGTATGTTGTCCATGTGCGATAAGTGTCTCAGTTTATCTTGTTTTTCTATGGTCACAGATGCCGATGAGGAGTGGGATGGTGTGGAGGACTATGATAATGAGCATTATGAGAACTATGATGTTGAAGCGACCACTGGGATGAATTTGATGGAGGAGTGTCAGTCGGAGAGGTAAGTTGTTTTGATATATTTGGCCCAGCGCTGGCTTCACAAATGTAGTAAAAATTGACATTTTAGAACCAAATTCGACGAGCCAACTGGCTTCGATGACCGATGCATTTGCGCGTTTGATCGATCCACTCATGACGCTTGGCCCTGTTTTTTAAACGGCACTTGGGAAACCACAGAATGTGATACCTGTAATGAGCATGCTTTCTGTACCAAGGATAATAAAACAGGTAAGGGTAATCAGAGGCTCCAAATAATTTCCACATTTTGAAATTTGAAGCCAAAGGCCACCGATCTCCATGCATTTGCGCTCCATCTCGATTCTGTGTCGCCTATAATGGAAAAACACCACCCATTGAAATCTGGACATATCTTCAAGGAGGCAGTCCAACCGAGGATCCAAATTTCCTAGAGGCCATGGGATTTCAAGTACCATTTTTTCTATCCATATTTTTTTGCAACAAGTTTTAGGGTATGACTGATGAAGTTGCAATTGTTACAAAAGCAAAGGAAAATATCATGTTTGCCATGGCAACTCTGTCAATGGCTGATAGAGAGAGATTGAGCACAACGAAAAGAGAATTGGTCCATAAGTGTTCGTTTAACGGAAAAGCATGTGATATTGAAGCGTAAGTCTTTTGTGAATAATTACTAAAATTGTTTGATTTTAGAGATTTCCTAACTCACATTGATCCCGTATTCGGTTCGTGTTTCACGTTTAATCACAATCGCACAGTAAATTTGACAAGTATTCGAGCAGGTGAGAGCAATTCGGTGTTGCAAACGCGCTCTAGTCGAAAAATTGCGTCTGTTGTTAGAGAGACACATTTCAAGCGGATTCGCATCGCCAACTGTCTCAAAAACAAAGGAATTTCCAGGCCCCATGTACGGACTGCGTATGCTCGTCTATGTGAACGCCTCCGATTACATGCCGACCACAGAAGCTACTGGCGTTCGATTGACTATTCACGATAAAGAAGATTTTCCGTTTCCGGATACTTTTGGGTATTCTGCGCCAACTGGATATGTTTCTTCGTTTGGTTTGAGACTGGTAACGTGCTAACGCGCTGCGGTTGCGTTGCGTGGAAACACTGTCTATCGTCTGCGTCTCGTCACGTCACTTACACGCGCTCTGTCTCAGAAATTCGCATACCGTAAAAACTGTAATAGAACACCACCTTTAATAGAACGCCAGCTGTAATACAACGCCACCCCCAACGTCATTTTGAAAAATAGAACGCCACCCTCTAATAGTACGCCACCCTATAATACACCGCCACTCTGAAAAACTGCGGCCTAAAAACATGAACATGAACTGGTGTATCAGTAATTTTTTTTTCAACGTGGATTACTGTAGTCTAAAGTACAAAAACACCTATTGTGTTTTCAATCGACTTGCGACAAGAGAACGCGAGACTCCGCCCACTTTTTTGTGGGCGACCACGCCAACACAGTGATATTTGAAGAGACGCAGACAGGTAGCGCACAAATAAGTGGGCGGAGTCTCGCGTTCTGATGTCGCAAGTCGATTGAAAACACAATAGGTGCGCAATGAACGATAAAACTAGCTGTTTACAGAGGGTACTACGGTATAGAACTCGCACATAATAGAACTGCAACGGAATATAATTGCGTGGAATAAAACTGCCTGAAATGGAGCTGTACTAAAAAACCAGTGCACGTAATACAACTCAGGGACTCACAATCTACAAAAAATTCTTCTTCGAGTTGTTCGAGCGGTTCTGATTCGGTACCGCTCCGATTCAGGCGTTGAGTGCGAGTTCTATACCGTAGTAGGATGACATTGATATGTCTCTTGAATTCGAATATCAGTACAAAAAAGCATATTATCGGCCCGCCATGACGGTCAAACGCGCTCCATTGAATTTAGTATTTTTTGATTTTCATTTTGGTATCCAAATTATTTCATTTCACATATAAATTTGACGTGAAATGAAATATTACCGTTTTGAAAAAGTTTTCATCTCCGAAGCCGCGTAAACTTTGAATTTAGGCTCCGCCTCTTCACGCGAATTTTAACCCTTTTTAAACATTTCAGGAAAAAAAGTGAAGGAAAATAAAATTTTAATGAAATTCGCGTGAAGAGGCGGAGCTTAATTCTAAAATTAACGCGGCTTTGGTGATGACAACTTTTTTAAAACAATAATAATTCGGAATCCAAAATGAAAATCACAAAGTACTAAAATCATTGGAGCGCGTTTCACCGTCGTTGTGGGTCGTTTTTTTCTGTTGATTTTTTTTATTTTATTTGTCAATTTTTTCTGTTGATTTTTGTTATTTTTGGTTGTTGAAAAATAAAATTTGATTTTTTTTCTAAAAATTCAGCTCCGGGAAATACACCGCCACCCTCTAATAGAACGCCACATCTAATACAACGCCACCCCTAGACCCACTCCGAAAATACACCGCCATGGCGCTATATTACAGTTTTTACATTGGCCCACTGCCAACAATTTTCCCGCCAAGTTCAACGGAGCGCACTTCATTTTCGCTAGGCCAGAACCCCGTGCGCCTTGCATCTCCGTTAGAGCGCGAATTTTTCAAAATACTCACATTTCCAGCGCAAAATGTCCCGTCTACCAGCCCCATATGGAGATTGTGTACCAGATGGTAAAACGTCCGATTATATCTACAGCAGCTATGAGTATTCTGTGGAGGTCAGTCATTTTGGAAAACACCACAAAAAAGGACTTTAAAAAACGTTTCAGGGCTGCTACCGATCCTGTTTCCAACAATTAGTTCTGAAAGAATGCAGATGTGGAGATCCGAGATTTCCAGTTCCAGAAAATGCCCGTCATTGTGATGCGGCTGACCCGGTGGCTAGTTAGTTTTGAAATGATCTTTTAAAGCAATTTTTCTTAATCTAAACTGTTCAGGAAGATGCCTTGACGCACGAATGAACGATTTGGGCGGTCTTCACGGATCGTTCCGCTGCAGATGCCAACAGCCGTGTCGACAATCCATTTACTCTGTCACATACTCTCCGGCTAAATGGCCATCACTTTCTCTCCAAATCCAGCTGGGATCGTGTAATGGCACAGCGGTGGAGTGCAATAAGCATTACAAGTGTGTTTTTCTATGCAAACGCGCTCTAGCAAAACTTTTTTTTGTCCGGCGCTCTCTCACAGTGCCTGCCCGATCAATAGAGCGGCTTTGCATCACTATGTCTTCATTTATTGCTTATTAATTTCCGTTTCAGAGAGAACGGCGCAATGGTGGAAGTTTTCTATGAGCAATTGAATTTTGAAATGCTGACAGAGTCCGAGGCATATGGAGTGAGATATTGCTTAAGAACTTTCCCATTTGCTATGTTTTTTCTTCCAGTTTGTCAACTTGCTCGCCGATTTCGGCGGACAACTGGGCTTGTGGTGCGGAATTTCCTTTTTGACATGCTGCGAATTCGTATTCTTGTTCCTGGAAACTGCTTATATGAGCGCCGAGCACAATTATTCGCTGTACAAGAAGAAAAAGGCGGAGAAGGCCAAAAAAGTGGCTTCCGGTTCATTCTAAACAGTTTTCTATTTTGTACAAGATTTTTATTCATTCACAATCGGATTAATCACTGTTCACAATTAAAATTGTTTAATTTTTTTTCTTTTTTTTTTTGTTGCAAAATATACTATTTGGTTTGAATAGTGCCTTAAAAAGAAACTACGGGGGAAGAAGAGAAAAATAAAAAGAAAAGAAAACTTCTCAAAGTTCTACTCGCAATACTTTTTACAAAAAAAAAATAAGTAAAGTGTGAAAAGTATGTCCACAACTAAATAGGGTAAGCAGTCAGCAATACGTGGCTTTTCAACTGAGTCTGGGGGAGAAAAATAAACAGAATGGTACAAAATACAAAACAAGTAAAAAAAAAAAGAAAAGATGGCCACTTGTTGCAGTGGTAGTGTGCAAAAAGTTTTGTTTTACAATTAGCTGCCAGACAAAAACAATACAAATAAAACAAAGTAGACGCAGTAGAAGCGAAAACGGAATGGGCGGGTGGGTAAAACATATTAATGGATGATATGCACATTTTAACGAGCCAAAGTGCCAATTAGAGCTGCGCAAATTTCAAAAAATTGCATAGTCTGCGACAGTTTTGCTCCTCCTGGCGATGGTGGTGGAGTGACGTCACACTGAAAAATTTCTGGTTAATAATTTCACTTTTTTTTTCAGGATTTTTTTGTGGAAACGCGCTTCATTCGAAATGTGAGGCAGTTTTCCGAATGGAGCGCGTTTAATATGTATGTATTTATAATGACACTATAAATATTTGCAGGCTATACATGGGGTGAAAGTGCGCTCCATTGAACTGGGCGGAAAAAAATTTTGGCAGTTTGCCAATTATCGCAAATTCACGCATCAAAACCGCAGCATTAGAAAAAAAAGGCCGTCGCCAGCACCCCATATATAATTACACTGAACCACTTCACGATACAATTAATTATATAAAATTAAATATTGAGTATTAATTATGATTAATTATTTTTAAAAAACAACAACTCTCACCGACAAATCCGCAAAATCATGCATTTCCATTTTTTCAGTACTCGCCTCCATGCTCATGCCTTGTGGCATACTCGCAGTGCGTGTTCCTCGGATTCCTGCCGGTTTTTGCGGCAGCGACATGGACGCGTGACGGGACGATGATGCGCTGGCAGCTGTAAAGGGGAAAAAATTAAATTTTTATCAACACGTAAATAGTTCTGATTTCCACGCAAACAGCGAAAAAATGTAGAAATTTTCGAAATAAGGCTGCTAGGCCAGCCAGCAAAAGTTAGGCCACGCCTCGTGTACTCCGTTTGGATTTCTTCTAATTTTTTTTTTGCGATTTAGATGCGATGCAGTTCATCCAAAAAATCTAACTCACGTCCAGACTCCTCATCTGCCAAACTCTTAAAATCCAAAAGATAACTGCGTTGATCAACTTGGTACAACTGAAGTGACATTTTCGGAGGATCAGCGGCCGGCGAATCAGGCTTGCGGCGAACAATAACGTGATATGGATTCAGCACTTTCCACTCCATGTCTAGCTGCTTCATTGCGCGGAACACCTCGAACATGATGTCTTCTGGACGACTCTGCGAACGGATTCCAAGATGCCATTTGGCACGCTTGTTGCGAGACGTTCCGCTGTTTTCAGTGTTGTCCAGAGTTGGAGTGATCTTGCTGCTGACAGAGGCTGGAAAGTTGGGGATTTTGGCGTCAGCAAACGCGCCCGGGCGCACAATGAGGAATTTTCGATTTTCATGCATTTTTTCGATTTTTTTTGTGTTAAAATGTTAAAATAGTGTTTCAAATTTAAATAGATTGCAAACTTTGGCAAAATACAAAAAATTAAAAGCCATTTTTTCAAGGTTTGCGTGTTCTAAATTATGAGAAAAGAATTTTGAAGGCGATTTTCCGCTATTCTGTAAATGACGCGACGCTTGTTTTGTTGAACAATGATATTAGACAGTTGCGATAAAAAGAGAAATTTCGTCAAATAAAGATGCTCAGATGTCGGTACCATCTAAAAAACCGCGATTCCCTCACCTGCAATTCTCTCCGGATGACGATGCACTGGTCCAGCTCCCTTGTTCGGTGTCACCTGATAAAACTCCTCAATCGACAACTTTGCCGTCTCGTCAGCAATTCGCTTATTATCCACAATCAAATTGTAAGCTATAGACAAATGATGATGTGGGTCATCGCCCAGAAGAGCCGACGTGACCTCCTCTTCTGCCACGTGGTAGCGCTGAATTTTTTGGTGGAAATTTGTTTAAAACTATTTAGATAAATAGAAAATAAAGTACCTCTGTAACCTCTCGAACCGCCTCAATGTCAACAATAGATGCTTCGCTCTCGTTGATTGGTGGGAATAGGTAATTTGGCAGATCCTTTTGGAACCATTCATGGGCGCTGAAAACTTGCAAAATAGGGATTACCTTAAAAGGTGGGAAGAATTCTTACATGACGTCCTTGATCGTGGCTCGTTTCATCGGATCTACGCACAACATGTGATGAAGCAGGTTGACTATGGGGCGCTCCAAAAAGTCTGGCGTCGGGAAGATGCCAGCTGTAAATAAAATGTATATTTAAAATTTTGGCACATTAGATTAGACGTTACATTTGATCTTCCTGAAAAGACTAGGTACGTGCTCATCGTCAAACGGTAGAGTTCCACAGAGCAGGGCGTAGAGAATGACACCACACGACCATACATCGACTTCAGGGCCTGCGTAGAGTCTGGAAATATTAGGCCATCGGTGAAGCGTGATATTGTTCCAAAATTGGAATTTGGCACGAAAAACTTACTTTCCACTAATAACTTCAGGGGCTGCATAATTTGGAGAACCGCAACTGGTGCGAAGAAAATCCCCATCAGTCATGATATTCGACAATCCAAAATCGGCAATTTTCACATTATTCTGCTCATCAAGAAGCAAATTCTCAGGCTTCAAATCTCGATGAACCACCATGTGGCGATGACAATAGTCCACACCGGATATAATTTGCTGGAAGAACCTACGAGCTTCCGCCGTCTTCAGACGACCGTGCTTAACTATGTAATCGAAAAGCTCTCCTCCGCAGACGTGCTCCATGATCATGAAGATGTCGGATGGGGTGCTGATGACTTGGTAGAGGCGGATAATGTGCGGGTGACGGAACAGCGAGAGGTTTTGGATTTCACGACGAATTTTGCCCACCACATCGAGCGACTTGATCTTCTGACGGTTCAGAATTTTTACTGCCACTTTGTAACCAGTTGCCTCGTGGGTTCCGACTGAAATTTTCTATTTTTCTTATTTTTTATTATGATGATAATTACACGGGTGCTGGCGACTGCCCTCGCAAAAGTTCTTCGCTCTATTAAAAAATATTATCAGTGTGCCAAATTATTTATGTTTTAGTTTTTGAAATCCATTTTTCAGGCAGAGAGCGTGTAACCGATGGGACGCAGCGTTGTCACGCGACGCAACCGCAGCGCGTGGTGTGGCGTCGGCGGCAAAAGTTTGAAACAAGGCAGTCGCCAGCACCCCGTGTAATTATAATGTGGTTACTCTCGAAACCAGCAAAAAAAAGCAACAAATAGAAAAATCCAGCGAAAATTCGGAGAATGCTCCGATCGGTCTGAAAGTTAGAGAGATAATTTAAAAAATACTCTCGGACATCCCCTGAGAAGTTCAGACCAAAATATTGATTTTGAAAATATTCAGAAATAAAAATCGATACTTTTTAAAATCAATATTTCGGTCTGAAATTTTCATGGAATGTTCGAAAGTATTTTTTAAATGATCTCTCAAAGTTTCAGACCGATCGGAGCATTCTCTGAATTTTCGCTGAATATTTTGCTGGTTTTTTCTATTTTTTGCTTTCTTTGCTGGTTTCGAGAATAACCCCATAAATAAAAAAGAAGCTTAACCCACCTTTAACCTTTCCAAAAGTTCCCACACCGAGAGTCTCCTTGAGAATATAGTGACCAATTTTTATCTGAGCCTTCGGCTCACTTCTCGATGGGATCTCACCACCCGGTGATGACATTTTCGAGCTGTTGTCCGTGCTATCGCGGTCCTTGCGCTCCTTTCTTGAATAAATATTTTTAAGCATTTTTTTGGGAATCACGAGAAGACAAGAAGAAAATGGTTGTTTTTGTTTTTTTTTTTCTAAGCACAACGAAATAAAAGCTTTCGCCAGCGCGGTGTTGTCGCCCCGGGAGATTGGGCGGAAAGATAGGTAAACTTAACTGAAATCAGGGCGAAAAGGGAAAAATTTAGTAAGACATTTTTCTATTTTGAAAAATGCATCACCAAACACTTAGAAACCATAATTTAAACATTTAAAGAAAATCAAATTTTCCACTTGAGCAGTAGAGCGCGATTGCATCGCGATATTTACTAATTTTCTTGACTTGCGTTTTAAAAAAATTTAAATTTGAGGAAAAAAATCATTGTACGTTAAAATTGCCACGCGGTTTTGTTGCAATTGTGCTGCGCACTTTTTTAAAGCGAAATTCAGTTACGACACTCCGATGTTCGGCAAGTCTCGCAGCTACGTGCAATTTTCGCTATGAGACCTGCGGAACATGGGAACATCGTCTCAGAAGCTTCTCATAAACTTTTAAAATAGCCAATGTCTCGGAGCGCATTTTTGGACACAGTTGAAATGAATGCAACCGTAACCAATTTAAAAATGTATTTAAACAAGTTCTATTGTTTTTTTTTAATTTATTTTCTCTTGTTTTTCGTGATTTTTCCGAACTTGTTTATTTACATTTTTCTTTCGATATTACGTATTCCCGAGTACGTGAGATGTCGTAAAATGGGTCTCGCCACGATCGGTGTATGCATACTTGTAAACATTATACAGTACTTGGGATACTGTAGATTGTTTACATTTTTCGATATGCGTGAATTGGAAAAGTCATGTTATTTTTATACATGAATGACCCCCTTTTTATAAAATATAAGTTTAAAAAAACAAAAAAATAACATGAAAAAATTAAGACAATTTTTAATTGAAAAAAATTCGAAAACAAATATTCAAATCCACAAGTGTGCAAACACCGATCGTGCCAAGACCCATTTTACGACATCTCACGTACTCGGGAATACGTAATAATATTAAAAAGGTGAACAAGTATTGAGAAAAACGTGCACACCATTGAATCAAAAGCTCGCGGCAATTGCGTTTCCCTGTTTTCAATTAAATTAACAATATTAAGTGCAGCAAGTTAGAAAATCGGAACACCCTAAAAAAGAGAAAAAAAACCAAAACAAAAATCTTGACCAAGGGTGGCGGGTGCGGTGCAAAGGTCTCTCCCATTGCCAATGTTCTTCCATTCCTTCTTTCTTATCCTCCTCGTTTTCTCCCTCTGTCACACTCGCTGCCACGCACACACACACACATTGCGCTCAATGAGAAGGAAAAGAACCTTGGATTGGGAAGACTAAAGGAAGGGACGACGAAAAAAAAAAATGCACGTTCTATTGGGTGGACCCGAAGCAATGAGAAAAGAAAAAAACAAGAATTCCTGATCATAAGATAAAAAATCACGAAGAAAAAAAATCATTTTTCTTTTTTTCCTTAAGTGCAGTGTGGACACAAAAGAATGCGGGTTTTGTGTATTTGGAGTAAACGTGGCGGTAGGGGTTGACGTTGTTTGACCATTATAAGATCGATTGATTCCTTTTTTCTCCCTCTCGTTTCTTTCTCCCGTTCTGTTTTCTTCGTCGCCACCTTTTTCTTTTATTTTCTTTTCTTTCCTTTTTTGCTACGCTACACCCGTATCTTTTGCATTATATCTCTGTCACGCACGATATTTTCATGTTTTTTTTGTCTGCGTCTCGTCTCGCCTCGTCTCGTCGCGCAGCACAGTGCAGTGTAGCGCAGTTACCGCACATCGAAGCACATTCTTGGCGCTGCGATCACAGCGCCAAGAATCATAAGACAAGCAAAGTAAAATAAATGGAATGGGGAAACAATTAAAACTCAAAACAGGCAAGCCCGTATAAATTTTCAGAGAGTTTTAGCCTCGATACCGAAAGAAAGAAGAACGAACAAAAAAAAACAAGCCAAGGTCAGAAAAATAGAAGAGAGACGAAGAGAAAACAAGCACCAGAAGTGTGGCAACCCGGGCCAGCCCAGCCAGCCCGTGTGTATGTGTTGCCGACGAAATTTGATAAACTCGCACACACAATAATTTCTGGGCTGATGAAGGAAAAATGAGAGGGAAAAACGGTGAAAGAAGGAGATAACAATCAACAGGCAGCAGCAATCAAAACGTTTTTGATGAAGGAAATAAATGATATGGAAATGATATTATTTATCGCCTATTGCTAAATCGAGAGCCGTTGCGCTTTAGTTTTAAGTTAAAAATTGTGACCTTTTTTATCTGTGTCTCACCAAATGCTACGTTGCTGCAAACGCGCTCCAGTACACTACACATTTCAAATTTCGCTTATTTTTTTTATGAAAATATTTTTTTTTTAGTTTTTCGTCAGTTTCGACACTTGCAAACACCCCGTAATTACTGAACTCGGGAAGAAAAGGTCAAAACTCAGACGCAATTAAAGAAATACATGTTTTTCAACACACGTGATGACTCCACCGAGCTGCGTTAGGGCTAGTCCAGTCCCCATCAAAAAAAAATAGAGAAAAGAGCTGCTTTCGAAAAGAGAGGCGAAAGAAATAGACTTTGTGCGAATCTCACGCGCCTCCGTGGACGACGAGAAAGGAGTCTGCGTCTCCAATAGGAAGCTATTGCAAAAAATATATTGGAAATACACCAAAGGACCCATTTAATCCTACTAGGAAATTGATCCAGAAAGAGAGTACAAAAAAACAACATTTTCGACCAATATTGACCAAAAACAAGCCGGGTAAATAAAAATATAAATAATTTATAAAAGGCCAGTGCAGTGCGTTGCGGTGCGAAGCGGTCGCCGGCCGCTATTCAAAACGCGGCGGTCCGTGGCGGTCACACTACGTCATTCCGCAGATTCGTCACTTTATTTTGGCAATTTATCTTTGACAGTTCATCAATTACGGTTCTCTGTCAGTTGGTATTTTTATTTTGTATAAGTTTGGTTTTGAGTAAGTCTTTTTGAAAAAATAGCGAAATGTTCAATTTTCTAAAAATCGCAGACGAAAATGCAAAACAAAATTGTCAAAAACTTGGAAAATAAGCTTATTATTAATAAGCACATGGTGTGTTGAAAGGTGGACCGCTGCAAACGCGCCCCATCGCGCTACTCATTGAAAGAAAGTTTTATGGTTACGGTCACTTTTTTTTTTTTGAAATATTGCATTAATCAATAAATTGATGTGATTTCTACCTTTTTTTGTACTCTAAGAAGTTGTACTGTAAGAAAAAAAATCAATGAGTCGATTAGATGCACTTTTCGTTGAATTAACAGAATTGTTTCATGCGTTTTCTATGAAAATGTTTTTTGAATTGTCGTAAGTTGCGGCGCATGCACAGAAACCTTTTCTTTTTTTTTACTACCGAGAACACTATTCTCGTCCACCGATTTGTTTTTTCTGTCGCGATTTTCTAAATGATTTCGGATCGAGAAGTTTTTTGTCACGTTACTTCCTCTCATTATGGCGCATATTTAAAACCGGAATTGGTCTGATTTTTTACGTACAATTTCAAATACAGGGCGATTCTTTTCCTGCCGGCCACGCATTTCTAGTCCCCCGATTAGGTTTTTCCTGTCGCGATTTTGTAACTGACGTCTGATCAAAAAGTTGTCTGTCACGTTACTAGCTCTAATTAGGGCGCATATTTTAAACCGGGTTTTCCGTGGTGGTCGAACTGATTTCCGCAAATTTTATTGCCGCATTTTGCAAAAAGGGGAGGGAACTCCACCCACTTCATGTGATGAGAGAGTGAGAGAGTGCGAGGGGGAGAGAGGAAATACTTGCGATCGGGGGACTAGAAATGCGTGGCCGGAAGTAAAAGAATCACCGTGAACGTTATAATTTGAAAGCGCTTGTGACGGCAATTTGCGTACTTTTTATTATTTTTGAAAAAATGTACGCTTCAACACACCGTGAAGCAGCAAAAACTGTATTTTCTCTGTGCTTCCTCGGTCGCTGTGGTCTTACCGTTCTATCGCTGCGAGACCACATGGCGGCGGCCGAGGAACAGCGCTTGGCCGTTGCACAGCTTTTCATGAGTAATTAATATTTTTTCGTTGTCTATTTACATTCTATTTGATCACATTATAATTTTCTGTATTTGTTATTTTTCCACAGCCTTCTATTTCTTATTATTTTTTTTCACATTTCCCGATTTTGTAAATTGTGTACTCTTTTTGGCGCTAAAGTTCCAATTTGTAGCTCAAATTTTCGGCGAAGACAAAACAAAAAAAGGGCGCACCAAAATTGCGAAAAATAAGTGGGCGGATAAATTGCAAAAATCATGTTCGCCGATTCATATTGTAGCGCGTTTGCAGATATTATCTTCAAACCATTTTCTATTTTTTTCTGAAAATGAGACAGATCGAAAAAACTGGTTAGCCCATTCAATGATAAACTATGTTTTTGCTGCTTTATTTACCAGAATTATGAAGTTCCACTCACCTTGACTTTGCCGATAACTTTCTTGACAAGTTTTTCACTCTGTTCAAACCACTTGGCTGACTCCGACTTTTTGATTTCAGCTCAGACCCATCACCATCCTCCTCTTGTCCTCCTCCTTTCCGGTCACGATCTTGGTGAGAGAACATCTCTGAAATTTATGATATTTTTCTTTTGTTTTTTGGAATTATGCCACGTGGCAAGCTAGGCCAAAAAGAACGTGAAAAAAATTCGATAGGAGTGAACGTATTTGAGCAAACACCTATGTTCCTCACAATCCATGGGTCTAAAGCCCGAGCATGATGTTATTCACTATGCAAATAAAGAAAAAAGAAAATAGAATAAAAAATCAATGTAAACAAGGTGTTTATTCTTGATTTTTCACAGTTAACAACAGCTATGTTAAAGTTTTTTTGCAAAAGAAAAAAGAAAACGGAAATTTTACCGATTCAGAATATTAATTTATGCATAAATATTTCCTAGTTTTGCGCCTTTCCAATATACAAGGCACGCAAATAATTTAGTTTGGGCTACAATTCGTTTAGCTTATTTATTGTTTTTTCTCGCAAGAAACAAAACAAAAAGCTTATTTCCAAATGATCTGCTCATTTTTTGGAGCTGCTTAGCTAGTTTTACCTCAAATTATATTAAATCACAAAAAAGTAGACACAGTAGCAATTCAATAAAAATGCAATAAAGTATCACGAGCACTGCTACTGTTTAAATGTCGTCCTCGACTTTTTGTCTCTATAATCGGATCAGAACGGAAAAATAATTTTTTTTTTCCTGCCGACTTGAGTCAAGTCGAGTCGCGTGTGCTGCCTGTCTCTCGAAAGTAATCACATCAAGTATGGCCATTTAGAAACTGTCTATTACTGCGTCGCGAAAACCTGTCAGAGCAGAGCGCGCGACGCTGCTGTGGCAGGGTGCGCGACGCTGCTGTGACTCTGCTGTGACTCGGCTGTGACCACCACTTTTCGCGGCGAGACCACAGCGCTCCGCTCTGACTGCTTTTCGCGACGCAGTAATAGTGGGAATCGGCTGCACTCTAATGCAATTCCGCCCACTAAACTGCGCCGCACTTGCAAAAAAGGGCGCGCTTTCAAGTTTTGAACGTTTTTCTGCGAGTGCCAAGCAATTCAATGGGAGGTGTTTCATTATGGCTTTTTTCAATTGTTCCACTGAAAAAGTATTGGAAAATATATAGAATATACAACACTTTATTATTAAAAATTGCTCTTTACTTCAAAAATAAGCCGAAACTTTGAAAAACGTGACATTCTTCAGGTTATTTTGCTATATAATAATTCTCTCGTCGAGTATCAATTAGTTGCTCTCTGAGAAGCGAATAAAAATCAACTTATATTCGCTAAAAACGCCTAGAATAGACCCAAAAACAGATCTATTCATTCTGAAGAATAAGAAAATGAAAAGAACTGCCTTATTATGAGACAAAATAATAAAAAGGGCAAAATTATTCGTTCTCACGTATTCTCCCCGAAGCTTATGAGTAACTGGAAAATGCTCTAGTCTCACGTGACGGGTGTTGAAGTTTTGAAAAGAGTCATATTTCGGGAAGAGGGGCAAAGATGAGTAAAAACAATAAAGTCAAAGCTCAGGAAGTTTGAAGAGTCAAAATTTGATGGGCCAACAAAAATTGGCACTAAAAATAGGAAAGAAAAAGTTTGTTTGTCTAACTATAAGACCACCCGTCTTCCGCAATTAACCATTGACTAGCAAGTAATTTTCCAATGATTAATCAGTCAGTTCCAGTTGTTTTTTTAGTTTGTTTTAATTTCTGGTTTTTTCATTCCTTTGTTATTTTTTTCTTGTTGTTATTCATGCATAGTTTGATTTGCTTCGTGTGGTATCCGATCCACATGGTTTGATTTTTGGTGTATATGTTCATATTCATTTCATTCACGACTGCATATCTTTTTTCGTCATCTCCAAAGGAAAAAAAGCGAAAAGATAACAGGAAAACCGATTATTTTGAGTGAAAAATGAATAGTTTATATGCACACACACACAAACACACACACCTAAACATGTTTGACCGCCGCGTGACTTTTTTTTCCATTCTTCCTAACCTTGACATTATATTTTTAATGATCAACATTTATTTTTGCCAAAAAATTGTTTTATTGCCAGGAAATTGCTTTGAAAATTAATAAAATTCCAATTCGCATGTTATGGAAGAGGTTGTAAGGCCGTGAAAAACTCAGCCATGCGTTTAAATTTTGATTTCATCGAATTTTGTAGTTTTTAATCATTTTTTCCCCATTTTTCTGCGGCAAAAATTAGAAGCGGTCGAAAAAAAGTATTAAAAAAAAAATGAAAATTCGGCATTTTCGCACACCATTTACAAAAGTGATGTTGTTTTACTCGGTCTCTAGATTTATGAATAAAAAACAAATAATATTTATTGTCGGCCCGCCAAAATGGTCAAACGCGCTCCGCTGAACTCAACGCTATGCGATTTTCATTTTGGTCTCCGAATTATTTCATTTCACGTATTAATTCAACGTGAAATGAAACAATTTGGAAACCAAAATGAATATCGAATATCATTGAGTTCAGTGGAGAGCGTTTGACCATTTTGGCGGGCCGACAATAAACGAATTAATTTTTCCCAAGTTTCACATTAAAAATTGGCTTACTCCAAAAATGTGGCATTGAAGTTTTTTTTCTTTCAGATTTTTTGCGAATCGATCTCATTTTAGGAGCAAATCTTTTAGTAAATAATTGTTTCTCAGACGCTCTATCGCCCGAGTTTGAACTGAAATGTTTGCCATGGCCGCCAAATTTTAAATGGCCTGGCTAGGCGCCTAGTGACCGAGGATACGGCGCGGGACGGCCGTTATTCCATCATTTCAAACACAAACGCGTTGCAAGCAAAACATCGCCGTTGTTTACATTTAATTCAATAATCCTTGAACTACCCTCCAATTTATCAAAGAACACTTTAACTTTGCCGCGAAATTGTCAAAATCACGTTGTCTTTCACGTTTTTGTTTCTCTTCACCCAAAAAGAAAAACGAAGAGATAAACGTCACGTTCGATTGAGCCTGGCAAACAACATTTTCTTCCTTCTTCTTCTTCTCTTTTCACTTTTTTTCGTCCCCATGCTTTTTGTGAGCACCCAAAATAGTGTGTGCATTCTGGAGAGAGCCAAGAGCATGTGTGTGTGTGTGTGTGTGTGTGTGTGTTTGTGTCAGGCAGCCCGTCCGTCGTGGCCGTTCAATAACTTTTTGAGTTTTGGTTTGTGAAAGTAATAATAATGGGCTTGGTTGCACTGAATTCACTTTTTTCTCTTATCACCATGTTTCTTCCCGTTATCATAATCATCATCACGATCACGATCACAGTTTCATTGAAATTTGGGTTTAAAAACTAACCAAAACCTCTCGAACAGCCAGGGCTGTATTATCGAATGTCGATGAGGTGACCCATTTTCTGGCGTAGTCTTTTTTCGATTTTAATCTTCATTTCTCACTATAAATATGTATATACAATAGAAAACCACTATCGCGACAACTTTGTCGCCAACCGAGTGTTTATTTACATTTTTATGAAATTCTATTCTAGTCTCGGTTTTTTCTCTTTTTGCGACGTTACACGGTGATTCTTTTACTACCGAGCACACAATTCTCGTCCACCGATTTGTTTTTTTCTGGCGCGATTTTCTAAATGACTTCGGATCGAGAAGTTTTTTGTCACATTACTTTCTCTCATTATGGCGCATATTTAAAACCGGAATTGGTCTGATTTTTTACGTACAATTTCGAATGCACGGCGGTTCTTTTACTGCCAGCCACGCATTTCTAGTCCCCCGATTAGGTTTTTCCTGTCGCGATTTTGTAAATGACGTCTGATCAAAAATTTGTCTGTCACGTTACTAGCTCTCATTAGGGCGCATATTTTAAACCGGAATCCGTTCGTTTTTATACGTACAATTTCAAATAAAACTAGTTTTCCGTGGTGGCCTAACTGATTTCCGCAAATTTTTTTGCCGCATTTTGCAAAAAGAGGGAACTCCGCCCACTTCATGAGATGAGAGAGTGAGAGAGTGCGAGGGGGAGAGGGGAAATACTTGCGATCAGGGGACTAGAAATGCGTGGCCGGTAGTAAAAGAATCACCGTGCGTTATGCACTACTTTTAATTATACTTGATGCAGATGCGCTCCATTCGCAAAATGGAGCGACCGCGCTAATGGCCCTTTAAAAATACTTATTATTTTCCAGTTGTCATGTCGTTCTTTGACGGAATCCCGGTCGCTCCACCAATTGAGGTGTTTCACAAGAATAAGCTGTACCTCGAAGAGACAGCCCCCGTCAAAGTGAACCTCACCATTGGAGCCTATCGCACCGAGGAGGGACAACCGTGGGTCCTCCCAGTCGTTCACGAGACTGAGGTCGAGATTGCCAATGATACATCGCTTAACCACGAATACCTGCCAGTGCTGGGACACGAGGGATTCCGCAAGGCGGCCACCGAGCTTGTTCTTGGCGAGAACTCGCCGGCGATTAAAGAGGGAAGAGCTTTCGGAGTGCAATGTCTTTCCGGAACCGGAGCTCTTCGCGCTGGAGCCGAGTTTTTGGCAAGAGTGGTCAATTTGAAGACTGTCTATGTGAGCAATCCAACTTGGTGAGTGGTTTTCATTAATTATTGTCCTCGTGGAGTTTTAATTTTCTAGGGGAAACCACAAACTGGTATTCAAGAATGCCGGATTCACATCGCTCAACGACTACACCTTCTGGGACTATGACAACAAGCGTGTGCACATTGAAAAGTTCCTAGCTGACCTCGAGGCGGCTCCGGAGAAGGCTGTCATTATCCTTCACGGATGTGCTCACAACCCAACCGGAATGGACCCAACTCAGGAGCAGTGGAAGCAGATTGCTGAAGTTGTAAAGAGAAAGAATCTGTTCACTTTCTTTGATATTGCCTACCAAGGGTTCGCTTCGGGAGACCCGGATGCTGATGCTTGGGCGATCCGCTACTTTGTCGACCAGGGTCTTGAGATGGTTGTTTCTCAATCTTTTGCCAAGAATTTCGGACTTTACAGTATGTGATAATCCTCAAAATCGATTAAAACCCGTCTTCTTTTGCAGATGAACGCGTCGGAAACCTCACCGTCGTCGTCAATAACCCATCCGTCATTGCCGGTTTCCAGTCGCAAATGTCTCTGGTGATCCGTGCGAATTGGTCGAACCCGCCAGCGCACGGCGCCAGAATTGTTCACAAGGTGTTGACGACTCCGGCTCGTCGCGAACAATGGAATCAGGCTATTCAATCGATGTCGTCGCGTATTAGACAGATGCGGGCCGCTCTTCTTGCCAAGCTCACCGAGCTGCAGACGCCAGGAACATGGGGACACATCACGCAGCAGATTGGAATGTTCAGTTATACTGGACTTAGCTGTGAGTTGGCGGGCGAAATTGACTTGAATCGCGCATGTGTTTAATGCGCATTTGAGCGCGTTTCGAACATTATTTATATTACGTATTTGCACGGTCACGTATTTCTTGGAGAAATTTTCACGGGCGTTTCGAATGTTTTTCTGCATTTTTTCGTCGTGGTGTTTGCACACAATCGTTTTTTTTTTGAAAGCCTTGTATGGAATTTTCCTTTAAAAGCTTTTAAAAATGAATGTGCGCAAACACCGCGACGAAAAAATGCAGAAAATTTTTCGAAACGTCCGAGAGCCACTCAAGAAACGGCGGCCACGGCCACGGTCGCGAAATCGATTGCGTTTTGCCAATTGAGCGCGTTTGCAAAAAAAAGAGAAGCCCAATTTAAATTCAAATTTTCCAGCCTCCCAAGTTGACCACCTCATTGCCAAGCACAAGGTCTTCTTGCTCAGCGACGGCCGAATCAACATTTGCGGCCTCAACACGAAGAACGTCGAGTATGTCGCCAAAGCTATTGATGAGACTGTTCGCGCCGTTAAGAGCAGCATCTAAATGAGCTTATTCTTCTTTTTTCTTTTCCTACACCACCTGTAAAAGTCTAAAGTGTGTAGATTGAGTATTTTCCTTGATTCTATTTGTATGCACAAACTATTAGAAAACGTTTTTTTCTTCTTATTTATTACACTTTTTGATTAATTAAAATTTTAGTAGAATTTTTAAGGAATTTTAAACTTTACATATTTATGAGTGTTCATGTTAAACAATGGGTTAAAAAAAGAAAAAAAAAAGAAAGAAAAGAAAACAACGAATATCATGCAAATCATAAATTTTCGTGGGGATTTTTAGTCGGAATTTTTGTATTTGCGATTTTCAATCATTTGTTTCCCATTTACTGGCTCTCGGCGTCATCGACATCTTCCTCGGCCATAAATGCACCCTTGCGGACAATGACGAGCGGATGAGGTCCCAATCGAATGCCATACCGGCCTCCCATCTCAAAGTTTTTTTTTTTTTTTTTGAAAAAAAAAGATCAAATACAAACTTACCAGCTCAAACTTGGTGATATCGTCGTACTTGGTGATGCAGAAAAAGTTGATGATGAAGAAGGAGATGACGAAAAGAGCAACGCAGAAAAGGGCTCCGACGACAAGTGGGCCGGTGTAATCCAACGGGTTGAACTCTTGCTTTGGCATGATTCTGATCTTCTGGAAAGATTTTAAATGAGGTTAAAAAGGCGGCGAAACCACATGGCCGCGGCCGAGGAACAACGCGTGGCTGACTGACATTTTTTCGTGTCTACAGGCAGCGTCTTAAAAAAAAAATGGGAAGAAGGACAGACATGTGGGGAGAATTCCAATTCCAATTGCAAATACAAAATTTTGCGGATATCGATTGTTTTGGAAACAGAACTTGTTTTATTTTTCTGCGGCCGGCGCACGTACCCGCCGACGGTAGACAACAAGACCGATAACAACAACAGAGAGAGAGAGGATGAAAATGGGCATTTTGAAGGGCGCATGTAGTGAAACACCGTAAACTTCAATGATTCGATGCGACAATTGGTAAATACAGGTAGGCGAATCGTTGGATAAAATGGAAACAAAAAATTGAATTGGAAAAGGTTCAAGAATTAAAAAAGACGGGGTTAATAACGATTATCAAGTGCTAAACCCCTTTTTGCAAGTATTCCGCATGGATTTACGGTCAATTTTAGAAAAAAAAAATTTAACATTTCAGCTTGAAAATAAAGCAGAATCAATAGTTTTCGCGATTCAAGGAGGCTTAGAGATAGGTTTCGCGCGCTACCGACCATGCGGCTTTGTCTAACTGTCTAACTTCTCTTGCAAATGCTGTTTCGCGTCATCGGTCACGGGGTGTTGAGAGGTACATGAAAATTAAAATTTAAATTTCGCGGGAAAGTTGCCACGTCACTCGAGAAAAAAGAGCGCGAAATGGTGTGTTCAAAACGTCGTTACTTCGGCGCCACAGCAATTTTTTATATATTTTTTTCTTGTGGGTTCATATATTTTGCATGATTCTAAATATTTAAAGAATATTTACCCATTTATTTCATGCAGAAAACGTATTCCGCCAGCGCCTCGTTTTTGAAAATCCAAACTGTTTCAAATCTGTAACAACCGCGTTTCCTCAAATCTATGTGAGCAGTGGAGCGCATTTTCACGATGTACTCTTCAACACGCCGTGATCGGTGGAGCGCGAACCCATTTTTGATATTACCGTAAATTCTCTAATAGAACGGCCGGCCGTTCTATTTTTCACTACCCTCCTAGGAGGGCCGGTCTATTTTAGGGGACCGTTATATTATAGGTTAGGTTTACTTTTCAATGTCTTTGAATTTGTATTAATTCTTGAGGATTTTCCATAAAAACTACACAAATGTAGGACAAAACAAATCTAGAAACCGGTCAATAAGTAGCAATTGGAAAAAAATTTAACCTAATTATTGAAAAAAGTGTTAAATTCATTCCTATATGTGAGGGGCCGGTCTATTTTAGGGAGGCCGGTCTATTTTAGGGGGCCGTTCTATTAGAGAATTTACGGTAAGTTCAATTTTAATGGGAATCAATAATGAATAAAAAGTGAAAAGCGTGGCCTAGGGGATGTATTTTCTCTGAAATCAATCTCTCCTAATTTTATAAGAAAAAGAGGAAAACTAAGCACCAGAATATATAAAATAAAGCAGAAGAAAAAATCGAACACAATTCTGCGTTCGTACAGTTCAGAGAACACTAGGGGTTGTGTTCACATGCCGGCAATACAAAAAATGAGAAATTGAAAGTGACGGGCATAGAAAAATAGTTGACCGGTCAACTGGGAATTTTTTTGGTACGATTTTTACGACACATGCGGACAACTACGAAATAGAATCATAGCCAAGACACTGTGTGTTGGTCCGTAGGTTTTTTCAAATGCAAAAAAGATTGCCGTCAAGTACGCAGCCAAATTATAACGTTGTTGTCGAGACGGTTAAATTACCTATGTGCTCCTCTGCTTTGGAGGGAAATAGCCAAAGTAAGAGAAGTTAGACAAACGAGACATTGGGAAAACAAAGACACGCAGATTGGGAATCTGAGGGGCGCGTGTGCAACGCTATAATTTGGCTGCGTACTTGGCGGCAATTGTTTTTTTCCGTTTAAAAAAGAAAACATACGTGTACGTGCAAGACAACATAAATTTTTATTTGCTCAATAATAAATTGATCTTTTTTCCCCCTTTTCATTACCTAAATTGAGCCGAACTTAAAAAATGTATGCACATTTTATGACAGCTATCTGGAAATAAATATGTGCATAGAAATGTAGTTTTCAGAAATTTAAAAACAGAACAAATCAAAATAAAAACAAAAAAAAAATTTAAATCAGGATATTTAGTGTAACACAATTGTTTCAACCGTCAAATGTCTTCTTTTTTTGAAAAAATAAAATTAAAAATTTCCAATTTTTCTTGCTGGGTCATGCCTTTCATTTCAAAAAGACGGAAAAGTCGGGTAAATGGGCTGGCGCGGTCGCAGTATGATGACCTTCGCCAATTCTTTTTTCCTTTTAGTTCTTAGTTTTTGTCGTTTTACGACGGTATCGACACAATGTTTTCGGGCAACACAAAAAGTTGAGGAGGCAAATAGAGAAGAAAGGAAGATGGCGTCTGTTTCTGTCAGTTACTTTGATTATACATGTGGTGGGATTGAAAATAGAAAAAAAAAAGAAAAGAGAAACAAAAAATAGTGCTATTTGGGGGGGGGGGGACTTTGAAAGTTTCGAATTTCTGAATTCTGATTTTCACAGAAAAATAGTGCGAAACGCCCATAGCTTCAAAATACACGGCGCACTGCCTCCAAAAGCGGGAAAGCGCAAAACAACATTGGCTAGCGCACTTTGCGTTTGCAGACGCAGAGATACTGAATTTAGCACAACGCCTCTGCGTCTCTGATCTCTAATGCGTGCAGATAGAGCGCAATTGCATCGTACCTCGCCGAGAATGATTGCACCTTTTGATTATAACGAAAAAACAAGAAGAAAAATGGTTTTTTTGCAGAAAAAATGTATAAAATCGACATAAAATAATTAAAGTTATTTTTTTGAAGCGTTAAACACATAATAAATGTTCTCTACACTCGGTTAGATGGCAATTTAAAAAACGCCGGATTTTACCGCTTTCTGAGGCGCTGCAACTATATTTCTGTGAATTTCTTAATTTTTTTAGTGAAAATTCCTTGACAAAGTACAAAAGAAGCAAAATAATCACATTTTATATCAGAAATTCTGAAATTCTGTGCCAGATGAACAATTGATCGATATTTCAAAATCATATTTCGCCGCCAGTTTTGAACTTTTCCGACCGATTCTGCGCTTAAAATGTGTGTCTCGACCATGCCTACAAAGCTATGTCTAAGGCATTTGGAATATTGAGCCCATTCGGCAGAAAATTTGAAAAAATATGATTTTGCCGTTATTCCGATTTTTTTATATTTCGTCCTCATTTCTCCACCCATTTCA
Organism: Caenorhabditis japonica; assembly: GCA_963572235.1. NCBI lineage: Eukaryota > Metazoa > Nematoda > Chromadorea > Rhabditida > Rhabditidae > Caenorhabditis > Caenorhabditis japonica. Next base: position 11,139,784 of record OY754347.1, on the reverse strand, counting down.
TTGCGCGATCTCGTAAATTGTCGAATATACCTGTATAAACAAACGTATCTAGAAGAAATAACATAAATGTTTCTAATTTAATAAAAAAACTGAAAAAACCACATTTCCTGTTGAAAATGAGCGCTCGTCGGCAAGCACGCCAAGGCACGCAAAGTGCGTCAAGCTTGCTGGCGCTTTCCCGCTTTTGGGGGCAGTGCGGCGTGCTGTAGTCTACGTTTTTAAATTATTTTTGGAAATTAAATTTCGGAGGACATCTCTATCAAGGTTCTACGTCTCTAGTTTTGCACGCGCTTAGCTGGACTTGGCAGAATGTCACTACCGAGACGCAGAAAAATGCGCCAGAGCGCGTTTGCCTTTAAGTAGGTTCTAACACACCATGAAAAAGGTAAAAACGAAAAATTCACTAAAATTCGTAAAAGAGATGATGCAATCGCGCTTTATCGATAAATTTTAAATTGGCGGCCACTATAAGCCAATTATTATTATTTTTTTGTTTTTTTTAATGCATATTTGACGCGGTCGGCCGGGCGGGAAAACTTTCAAGTTCCAAAATTAGAGTTTTTAGGTTCCATATGTGTTTTTATATACTCGGTATAAAACGCTGATAACTCGCTCCAATCGAACAAAGAATTTCGCATGCATTTGGAGTGAGGTTTAGAGAAATCAGAGCAAAACATCGGCCACGGCTCTCTCAATTTTCTGCACTCTCTCGTCGCCAACGTGGCCGCGTCCATCACTGTGCGAAGGGAGCGCGTTTGCAGCGCTCCGTACTGAGAATAAATATAACTGTTTTTATAAAAAATCAACAATTAAAATCAACAAGTAATTAGCAAAGAAATCTGAAAATGTTTGAAAAAAAAAGGAAAAAATGAAAAAAAAAGCAAAAAAAAAAGCAAGGCCTTCAAAATTTTCACTCGGCCGAGCCAAAAATTTGCAACTATTATCGTTTTGAAAAAAGGTGTCACCTCCAAATCCGCGTGAACTTCAAGATTTAACATTTTCAATTTTTCATGAACAAAAAAAGTGAAGGAAAATAAAATTTCATAAAATTCGCGTGAAGAGGCGGAGCCTAATTTTAAAGTTCACGCGGCTTCGGAGGTGACAACTTTTTTAAAACAATAATATGCTTATTTTAGTATTTATGGGGATATTCTCGAAACCAGCAAAAAAAGCAAAAAATAGAAAAAACCAGCAAAAAATTCAGCGAAATTTCAGAGAATGCTCCGATCGGTCCGAAACATTGAGAGATCGTTTGAAAAATACTCTCGGACATTCCCAGAAAATTTCAGACCGAAGTGTTGATTTTAAAAATTATCGATTTTTGTTTCTGAAAATTTTCAAAATCGATATTTTGGTCTGGAATTTTCAGGGAATGACCGGAAGTATCTTATAAATGATATCCCGAAGTTTCAGATCAATCGGAGCATTCTCCGAATTTTCGCTGAATTTTTTGTTGGTTTTTTCTATTTTTTGCTTTTTTGCTGGTTTCGAGAATAACCCCATTAAAATTTATTTTCAAGTAAATGAAAAATGCCATTCAAAACAGTAAAAAAGTGAAAAAAAAAAAAAAAAAACTGCTCCTCTCCCTGCAAACTCCAACTTCTCAATTCATCCGTGTTTTTCATTGACTTTTCTTTCTTTCTTTCTTTCAAATTTCACCTCCAATCTTCTTTTCTTTCTTGTTCTTCCAATCCCCCCTTTAACAGCTGTTACGCAATCACACGTTTTTCTTCTGATTTGTCCTATGGTCCTCTCATATCTCTATGGCAACAAAATTGGAAAAGGGTGACCCCAAAGTGGGAGCAGGTGAAATGAAAATTGAAGAAAAAATGAATACATATAAAAGTTATGATCAAATGGCAAGTAGTCGTCACTCTCATGCGACTTCTGTGTTCTATTTTTTGTATTTCACCGTTTTTATGGATTTTTTGCGATTGCAGTGAACTTGAATGCGTGCAATGTGACAATCGAATCGTGTCAACTGAAAAAACGTAAATAAATATCAATTTGAATCACAGTTTTTAACAATATGTAATTGAATTCTTATTAAAGATGCTCAAATTGCACAGGCGACTATTGCTTCTCCATAGAATACCACTATGAGCATTTCAGTTTTAAAGGACAAACTGGGACTTATCAGGTGATTACTTAAACAATTAAAACATAAAACAAGACAATTAGGCTAATTTAAGGGATGTATGTCTTATCCAACACCATTGCCCACCGGATGTGTTTTTAGAGAAAATGGGAACACAGTTTGCATATGCAAGTTTGTCAAATTCCCTAAATTCATCTTTGTAATTTTTTTTTGAAGCCAAGGCGATTATTGCAACCAGATGAATATCAAATCCGTCACCAGGGCCATGAATTATACAACATGTTTAGAAGAGTCACAAGGTTATGATAATGAAGCTTTAAAATGCAATAGAAGTTACTGTCTCCGATGGTCATTTGATGGACCTTCGTTTGTGAGTTACCGTAAATTTTAATAAAAAAGAGAATTAACTAATTTGCTTCATTTTTTCAGTACATAAATTGTTTTGATGTGGAAACTGAGCTGGAACAGTACGACTTGGGGTAGGGAAACTTGAAACAAAAAAAAAGAAACACGATTTAAAAAATTTTGAAAATTTTCCAGTTTCATGTATTCCAACATGCTTCTACCTCTCAACTCGTGTTTCCAATTCATTGAGAGTTCTTACTCGAGTGATAAATATTATTGCACATATTCCGATGTAAGTAATAGAAGGATGCGAACATGCTCTTAAGTACCAAGTCCTAACGTTTTGCATTTCAGAACCGAAAAATAAAGATAAAAACAAAATCCCATGGAAAGGTAAAGTGCTACGTTCCCGGTCCTCCAAAACAACGATTTACAGTATGTTTGATTTTGGAAAGTTTGAAAAATAAGAACATTCTAGAATACTACATGCCTGGGCCAATTTTGTTACTCTAGCAGAAACGCTGCTGATTTTGGATGCATTTCTCAATTTGATATCGAGGGAGCTGTGTTAAAAGTGAGTGATAGGTGGAAAAAACTGTCTGTATTTCCCACGGAATAACACTTTACAATAACCCAAAAACTCAAAAAAGTCAAAAAAAAAATTGAAGACGTCCGAAAGGCATACACGAGGTTTGGCCTAGCTTTTGTTTCCAGTTTTTAACCGAACTTTTCAGTTTTTCGAGAATTTTTTAAAATCATTTTTTAAAAGAACTTTTGTTCAATTTTGTTCAACTTTTTCATTTTGCTAATCAGCAACCAAAAATCGATTTTTTTTGTCGTATTCTCAGTACGGAGCGCTGCAAACGCGCTCCCTTCGCACAGTGGTGGACGCGGCCACGTTGGCGACGAGAGAGTGCAGAAAATTGAAAGAGCCGTGGCCGATGTTTTGCTCTGATTTCTCTAAACCTCCCTCCAAATGCATGTGAAATTTTTTGTTCGTTTAGAGCGAGTTTTCAGCGTTTTATACCGAGTATATGTTAAAAATGTAGAAAGTGCAAACAAGGACTCTAGGCCATCTGACGAAAGTTAGGCCACGCCGCGTGTACTCTTTTGAAGGTCTTCCAAATTGTTTGTGCGATTTACAATGTGATTTTTTTAAATTTCTAGAAAAGTTTACACTGCGGATTTTTTGAAAATCAATTAAAACTGTTTTATCCTATTTGGACTAATGGCGGGTCGAAATAAAAAAAAAAGTTCAAGAATTCAGGGCAAAAGTCCGAAGAAATAGAGCCCAGTTGAATACTGATTGTGAATAATTTTCAAGCAGAAACCCCTTTCCCCTCTCAAAATTACACTTTTTGAACTTTTCCCTTCAATTCTTTTATGTCCTTATGTACATTGCACCACTGTTTCCGTTGTGAACCCACCATCAACCAAGTGTGCTAATCGCCCCTATTTAGACCGGCTTATACCATATTACACCGTTCGTCGCACCCTTCCACATCTGTGATAGCGACTTTTGCAACAATGAAACGGTAATAACGTCTTATCTTTTAGTAATGTTGGAATTGAAAGTAATGGTTCGGGTCATAGAACATTATAGTTTTTATTTTATTTTACTTTTGGTTCTTATCGTTTTTTTTTTACTTTGCAGTTCTATGAAAACGACCGATATTCATTTCCAACCTCATATCAATGGGATGCGGCCAACTCTTGGAATGTCTGGGCTTTGATGTCCTATTTAGGGGTATTGGCGGTTTGGAGAAGCATTTGAAGAACTTGGTGCGGAAAAAGTGCGCAACTAAAAGTATAAATATACTTTTACTCAAAAGCAAAAGCACATTGCCTTCTTCTTTTCTTTCTGTTTTTGAATAAATTTTTGCCTTGCTCGGTTATCTTTTTTACCAATTTCCCTTTTTGCAGACAGAAAAAGATAAGAAATGTAAAAATTTTCTCACTTCTTTTAATATTAAAGATCTGAAAAATGATAACAATGTTCTTGGGTTCTTGGAGTTTTTAATATTCAAAATTTCCGTTTTTAAACTTTCAATTCATGAAAAAAGCCAAAACCCCGCAATTACTTATTCAGCTGTCTGCCCCCTAGACATGTTAAGGAGCAGTCTGAAAGCCTGGGTGGCTGGTTAGTGGAAAACGAGGCAGACTGAGAAAACGAGAGATTGCGTCACATTTGAAGCAGTATGAGCCACACAAAGACTGGCTAGTGTCCTCCAGCTGACCACTCTTTTGCATTCAAATTCATTCAGTTTTTTTTCTTCATTGCTTTCCTTGTTCATGTTAAAATAATTTAAAATTTGAGAATGGCGGGACAAAAAAAACATAGAAAACAATTAAAAAATAAAATTTCCTTTCTTTTTTTTTCGTTTTCTCACAGAATTGCGTCAGATTTGCTAAACCTGATTAAATTGGTTTGAGATATTGGATTTCTTTCCCTTTTTTTTAGAACGCCGCGGTGTTATCGCGCTCTCTTTCTCTCTCTGGCCTGCGCTGACAATTGTTCGCAATAGAGCGCGTTTGCATCACTGCGTCTCCCGTAAAAACAAACGGATGAAATGAGGCCGAAACTTGATATCCTTTCGCAAGTTTAAAATTTCTGACACGACTAAAATGACCGATCCATACTAATTTGCCAAATGACCCCCAGATTTCCCTTCACCTAATAAACAACAGATGTTTTGTACCCATTTCAGTATCTCTTTTTTTTTTGACATCACGTCACGAAAGGGAAGCAGCGGGAGGCAAAAGATAAACAATTAACGGGGTTTTCTAGAGGCCGCAAGGCAAACCTACTTGATTTCTTTGTTTATTTGTTTGTCGAAATTTTGTTTTGTTTTCTTTGGCTCTGGGCTATCATGAAGATAAATATGTACATAGATACAATTCTGGTTTAAATCTAGATTTTTTGTGGGAACTGATAGTTTAAGGATCGCTCAAAACTAGTGGGAAATATTGTGGTAAATACTACAACTTTCTCTAATTTCGTTTCAACCAGTAGAGCGGACATGTCTCGTTTTTAAAACAAAAAAGGGAAATTTTTGAAAGTTGAGCATTTTCTCTGCCCATTCTCACGCCCTACGTGTTTTGTTTTTCACGTGCTCAGTCAACCATAGTAAACTTTTTTCTTCAATTTTTTTCATTCATTTTTTCGCTCCTATTTGTTTTATTGTCTCGATAAATTCCTTAAGTTTGTCAGAAGAATTATTGAAAAACAGAAAAAATTGGAAATTTTCGCTAACTTTTGCCCCTAAACAACGCACGGTGCGTTATTTGGAAGCATCGTTGTAAATTCAGATTGAGAACGCCACTCTAATGTTACGCACTGCGCGTTGTTAAAAGTTAATAAAATTGTCGACTTTTTAGTGGTTTTTACTTTTTTGTGATCTGTGTTGCGCGTTGGCTCAAGTGTCTGCGTACCCAGAATTTAACTTTTGCCATTTTTTTGTACAAAGACACGTGAACCGGCGCGCAAATGCATACATCGTCTCCTCGCTTTCTGTTGTCTTTTTTATTCTGTCGCTGCGAGACCACATGGCCGCGGCCGAGGATCAGCGCTTGACCGAGTGTCACCGAAATTTGGAATATCTAATTATCGTTGAAATGTCTAATTATCAACAAACAATTTTTGAGTAAAGAGTTGCTTTTCGAAAAACCATAGATTTTCAGTATTTTCACTTTAATTTCGTGCCACACAGACACAGGCAAAAAAAACATGGAAACAGCGCACAAGAAAGGAGAGTGGCAGAGAATACGCGCGCCAAATTGACAAAAAAATCAATACGCTTTTTTAAACACAATTTAACTTTTACTTTGTCCATTCGCATTTCCCCACCATATGATTCATAATTGTTAGCCTCTGACCGAGGCACTACTCTCTCTGAAGAGGGTTTAGCGAGTACTTGTCGCCCCGAGGCTCTTGGGAACAGCTGTTTAGTGTAAATTATGTATATTTGCACCGCGCTCCACCACCACCACCCACACGACTTTTATACCTAGTCGGTTCAAATCACTTGATAAGAGAGGACCACGTCCGGCCGGCAACAACGTGACTGATTTTCAATGTTTAACTTTTAACCTCGTAGAAACTACATTAAAAAAAAACAAAACACTTTTTCTCTCTCTTCCCATTATTTCCTACACGTGGCCGACACTCGATCAACTTTTCCAATTGTCATTGAAACGGTTATCATTGAAACCAATTCATTTCTATTCTTATCTTTTTTGTTGCAAAAGGAGAGAGTTCTGTGCTGAAATTTTCAATTTTCCTTTTTTTTCTATTCTTTATTATTTTTTATTTTTCATTCTTTCCTTCTTTTTCAAGAATTCCAGATTGTATTTACTTCCCAGAATTCCTAGAACTCAAATTTCTCTATTTTCCACTTATTCAAAACCTTGTTTGTTTGTATTTGTACTTTACCAGGTTGTACTTTAGATTCAGAATTTTTTGATTTTTACCCTATTTTTCCCTTAAAATTGATAAAAGAGAGAACGCTCTGATGGGTCACATGTTCGGTGCATTGAGTTGGGCTTTTTAGATAACAAGAGGTAAAGTCTATCACAGAAAAAAAAAGAAAGGTTTTGATCAAAAAACGGTTTGGTCGTAAAGTCAGATGTCGTGTACGCAGACACGCGAAAATGCAGACCTTTTGGGGAGTTTTTTTTACCCCGTCACTATGATATGCTGCAAAATGCATAGCTGACCAAACATGGTCGACGGAGAAGATACCGAAAAAAAAAGAAAAAGAAAATGATGCGCCTTGGAATGTTGATTTAGAATTATCACACCTTTGTGTACGGTGTCCCGATCGTGAAGGACAGCGCCAGTTATCACCCCACGACACTGTTATCATTTTTTCGACTATTGTCTACATATGAAATCCATTTAGGGTTTTATTTCAGGTTTTATGCCGCGGGGCAAAATTTTCCTTTTCCCTTTCACGGGATGCTGCACTCGCGAATGCGCGCCCCGTAGAGCTCGGCGGAAAAAATCTTGGCAGTGTGCCAAGCGAGGAGACGCAGGCGAGAGATAGTGTTACCACGCGACGCAACCGCGGCGCGTTGGGCTGTGGCGGTCGCACCCCGTATTTCTGGTGTCTAACAGTGCGAATAAATGATAATGCACTTTTACACATTTTTTGGGTCGGTGTGCTCTACTTGGTGGCTTTGCAGGGAAATTTAGCGTGGTTTCCTTTCCCAGACTGTACACGTAATTATATACTTACCAAAAAAGCTCCAAGTTTGTAAAGTAATTTTTTTTTTCATAAAAAATGTCAGTCTCCCTTCAACTGATAATTATCGGTTGGCTTGGGAAACTGAAAACGTTACGTTACTATCATGTTATCACCAAAAAAAGCGTCGCATGAACTTTTGATTAATTTCTTTTGTGTCAAGATAAAGACTTGGCGCCTGGCTGATTATCAGTTGGATAGGAACTTTTCAGTGAAAAAGAGTACATTTTTTCATAAATCAAACTTGAAACACCAAAAAACTATGATGTATTCATAAGCGACATTCATTTAGGATGCTTCGATGTTCCACAGGCGGCGTAACTGAATTTCGCTCGTTCACACATATAAATTCCTCCCATTCCTCACCGCAAAAAAATCTGGAATTGTGCCAGGTTGCGTCGGCTTCTTTCATCTTCCAAGAACGAAATCTTCAATAATCAAGCAACAAAAAAAAAACTGTTGTTCTTTGCTCTATTCTTTTTTCTTGTTGATAATATTATATATTTTCTTTCCCATCACACCACTCATTCTTCCAATAGTTCTTTCTTTTTTCGCTGGCAAGTGGCAAGGGATAAAGTGCAAATGTCTGGGTATCAAATGACCGGAAAATAAAATAAAACAAGGTTCGGAGCCGACAAGATGCGGAAAAATGGGTCAAACAAGAAAGTGTACAGTAGAAAATTCGTTTATTGAGACCACTTTATTGCGAACAATTCATTTCGTATTAATATTTAAATACAATTAAAAAAAATGCAAGTGCGCTCTACCGCTCATCTGTGCAATTGCGCGTTAGCGTGTTTGCGGCCGGTCGAGATTGGAATAAACTTTCGGCGTTCCATTCGAACTTTTTCACAAGTATTTTTTGATTTTTGCATTTTTTTCTTGTTATTATAGATTCGTGACGTAGCGAGACAGCGTGTTAAGTTATGCGTCAGCAAATGTTGCGTCTCGCCACGATCCAGCTCTTGGCAGCGTGAGAGGAAACAATTTTTTGAAAACTTTTTTAATTTTGCTGGCGCACAACTTGCACCAATGTGTCTCTACGTCACGAATCCATAATACTGTTCCTTGCAAAAAACTCCACCTACTCGTCTGCTCGTCTCCCATTCCATCCAAGCTCCGCCCCGCTTGGCTCGTACTGTCTGTCTCCGTTTTTTTTCTTCCCGCCACATTCTTGACTTCATTCAAACTAAGACAGTCAGTCCTCCTGGCCCCTGGAGCCTTCGCTCTCGGCATGTGCCCTTTCTCTAGCACTCTACTTGATTCGCGTACTCTGTCGCCGCTTCGCGCCCTGCGTCTCTCGTTCTCTCGGCCCCATGTTCCTTTCTCCCGCGGGTCCATTCATTCATTCGCTCATTCTTCTTTTTTCATTGATACGATTACTTTCCGCGATCTTTGACCTTTCATCTGACAGAGCTACTCGTCCGAGCGCAGCTAATTACACCCCGCTACAATAATTGTCGCTATCCTCGTTTCGCTGTACGGTACGTTGGACAAATACGGACAAAAGTGCGATAGATTTGTATCTCGTTTATTTAGCAACGCGACACTTTATTTTACTTTACTTTTTGATGGTTATCAGTGCGAAGAATGGTGTGAACATGATTTATGCCCCCCCCCCCCCCCCCCTCCACCACGAGTCTCTTTTTTGTATTTATCGTTTTACCGATTTTTTCGAAATTTCTATTATTTTCAGACCAAAAATGACAGGAGCGCCGGTGTCGTCGGGTAGCGGAAAGCTGGTGCCATTGCCGCCAGACGGCGGATGGGGTTGGGTCGTTGTGCTCGGCTCGTTTTTCGTGCACGTCTTCGCCGATGGCTTCGTCTACTCGTTCGGAGTGCTCGTTGAGACGCTTATGTTGGTACGTGTGTGTGTGTGTGTGTGTGGGAATGGGCCGTCAACAATGACATGTCACATGTGCGGGCTCTTTGGCTCCACAGAATGAGAGTGTCCCCAGCATCTGATCCGGGTTCACGTGAATTTTCGGTGCTTTTTGGTTTTTGCGCTCCACCTATGAAATCGATGGCAAATAATTTCTTATCCCCGGAATAATAATTTTTCCAGGAATTTAACGCCAATAACACCACATCCTCGCTCATCATATCCCTACTGACCGGACTCACACTTGGCTCTGGACCGCTCGCCTCAGCCGTCTGCAACAAATATGGATGCCGTATTACCACAATTACAGGAGCCTGCATCGCGCTCGTCGGGTACGTGACATTTTTTCCGTGAATCAAGCAAAATTTAATTTTCAGCTGCGCGTGTTCGTATTTCGCGACGGCAATGTGGCACATTGTGATCAGTGTCGGAGTCATCATGGGAATCGGCTTCGGATTGATGTACTGCCCAGCCATTGTCATCGTCACAATGTACTTTGAAAACAAACGCTCGCTTGCCACCGGAATCGCTGTCGCCGGAGCCGGAGTCGGAACCGTCCTTTTCGCCCCTATCAACGCTTTCCTCATCAACAACTATGGATGGCGCAGTGTGTTCCTTGCGTTCATGTTCGTCCTGGTGCTCTGCGCTCTTTGCGGAGCCACTTTTGCTCCACTCGAATTCGCCCTGGTGCCGGATAACGACGAGGAAGACGAGAACAACGAGGTGTTCGAGGAAGATGGCAAGAAATCTGCCGCCAATGAGGATAATGGTGAAAAGGCGACGCTGCTCAGCCCGCCGGCAGCTCTTTCCAGATCTCTTTCGCAAAGCTCGGGAGTCCAGCGCAGCGGTGAAAAGATCCGTCCGGCCAGCTCAATGGGAGCCGTTGATGCCGAATCGCAGCCAAGATCCCGCCGAGGAACTGTTGGAGAACGAGACAGTGGATATCTCAATCGTAAGGATGTATTTTACACTGGATCCATCTCGAATGTGGCCGAGTTCCGCGAGGACCCGGATAAGTACCGCTCCACTGGATCGTTGCATGGACGCCACCCAACTGTCGGCAGCATTGCTGCTCACTCTACCGGAAAACTTGACGATGTGCGTGAGGGAAGTCAGGAGGACAGCCAGGCTCTGGATATTAGCGAGACGACTAACACGGATAATGTGGAGGGAAAGAACATGTTCAAGACTATCAGCAACATGCTCTCGCTTCCACTTCTCATGGACCCGACTTTCCTTCTTTTTGCCTTGTCTAATCTGCTCACTTCTGTCGGATTCAACTCGCCACTCTACTTCCTGCCCCTTCACGCTGCCAAAATTGGACTCGACCAGATCGAAGGATCCAAAGTTCTCTCAGCGTTCGGAATCTCCAACACTATCGGCCGTATTATTTTCGGAGTGGTCGCAGATCACAAACTTCCACTTCCATTCGGACTCGGTGAGGATACTGCTCGTAATCGCTTGTGGATGTACAACATTTCGCTGACCATCTGCGGAGTGCTCACCACCTTCTGCTACAAGTTTGTCGGATTTATCCCACTCTCCGTGTACTCTGCCTCGTTTGGATTCTCGATTGCTTCGTACATTTGTCTGACGTCTGTCATTCTGGTTGACTTGCTCGGTCTTGACAAGCTCACAAACGCTTTTGGACTTTTGCTGCTCTGGCAGGGAGTTGGAACCGTTTTTGGACCACCAGTGTCTGGATATTTGGCCGATTTGACTGGAAATTACACGCTATCGTTTGTCTTCTGCGGAATCAATCTTTTGGTTAGTCTTACTTTCTTTTTTTTAAAAGATAAACGTAAAATCTAAAGAGTTGAAAAAAATTGTTTATTTTTCCAGATTTCCGGCATCATGCTCTTTGGCATCCCCGTCTTCCAGAAGAAAGCTCAGGCTAAGAGTGGAAAGCACTAAATTTGTGCTCAGCTTATCATTTACTATTAAAAACCATTGACGATATCATTTTAAACTTTTTCCCCACGCCTTCCCTCCCTTCCTCCCTCCCATCCGAAATCTCTTCATACGCTGATTTTGTTGTCTAGACCATATTCAATCAATACTTCATTCAGAGTTCACTTGGGTTTGTTTATTTCACTTTTTGTTCTTCGGTTATGACTTTTTTTTCTTTCTTTATATAACAGATACTGATCATTACTGATCATCCGATAATATCCCGATACATTTATCACATTATTAAAAATATTTGGTCCTTTCATCGTTTCGCGTGCCTTATTGATTTTTTCTTCCCTTCTCAACGGCCTTAACATTCCTTCTTTCTTTTCTTTTTTATCGTAATTCATTTTATATACCTCAACTCTGCCTGATATACATATTGGCACATATTCCATAATAGTGCTCGTTTGATTTACAAATTAGCGAGCACACTTTTTTTTAACACTGAATAAAGTTGAGTTTATAAATTATAAAGTGGGAAAATATTGTTTTTTTTTTCTTTGCGTCTCTTTGATTTCTATGGCCTTTTCCTTCCATCGCAGCGAGACCGAATGGCCGAGGAACGGCGCGTGGACGACAGACAGTTTTTATTAATAACAAGCCTGCTGCGCAGTCCTGCGCGGCTGCTGACGCAGCCTATTGGCGACTTCGTCGCCACATTCTATTTTTTTACGTTCCACTCTTCCTGATTCATTTATACGCACTATGTTCTGCATTTTCTTGCAAAAAGGCAAGTGCGGACGCGCACAGACATCCCGATCTGGGTTTTTATACAGTGCGCGTCATAATTATAAGACACCCCCTTTTTTTGGGGGTTTGGGCGAAACTAGACGTTTTTGTGAAACGGCATGTGGTGGATCTGTTTCAGCGTCCAAAATAACCCGGAAACCCAAATTTTCATGTACCTACCACAAAAATTACGACTACAGTATCAAAAAGTCGAAAAATCAATAATGAGTTTTTCAACTTTTTTCAACCTTTTTGAACTTTTATCTATTTTTTCACCGGTTTTACTGTTTTTTATTCCTTTTTAAGTTATTTTCTTATTTTTCACCAATAATTGTGTCATATTTGACCACTTTCTTTCAAGTTTTCAACTTTTTCACCGTCACATCTCCTTCAAGGATTTTGGTTGACTAAAGTGATTCTAAGATGTGCAGAACATATGAAAAAACGTTTAGGCCAGCTGAAATTATGATAATTATGATTTAGGCCATGAGTTACATTTGTTCACCTCATTTCAATCATCATGGGACTCGCCTCTACTTTCTCTTCAGAAGAGCTAGCTCAAATGAACATTATGATTCAACTTGGATTCAGTACTTTGCAGTTGAGCAGAAGAATCACCCGTTCGCGATGATGTGTAAGAAACTATGCTCGAGATACAATGGCTCACGGCTCAGCAAAACCCACTGGACGTCCAAGGATCCTCAATGATCTAGATAAGCCATGTGTCGTGAGATGAGTTTCCAACACTCTCGTTTTCTTGGAATGCGTGACTTGTAAGATGCATTCCATGGACTACAAGGACACTCTCCAGGAAGTAATTGTCTTCTTTTTCAACCGTGGAAACCGCAAGAAGACTCATACCTTTCAACAAGATAATGCGGCAATTCACAAAAGCTCATCGACAATGAACTGGTTTTCCACGAAAAAGATCAAAGTCCTTGCTTGACCAGCCAACTCACCAGACCTCAACCCCATAGAGAATGTCTGGGGACTTCTTGCCCGAGCAGTTTATCGTCACGGAAAGCAGTTTCAAACTGTAGGAGAGCTCAAGGATGCCGTTACCGAAGAGTGGGACAAGCTCCAGTCATCATACCTCGAGAGCCTTACTCAGAGCATGAGCAACAGACTGTGCCAAGTGATGCAGAAGTTTGAAGGACCTACTTCTTATTAAATTTCTGTTTTTTTTTTGTTTTCTTTGATGTTTCGGTTAATTTTTCTGTTAATAAACCTGAAATCTGAAGTCAAGCTCGAAAATGTGTGAAACTTGAAAAAAGTGGTCAAATATGACACAATTATTGGTAAAAAATAAGAAAATAACTTAAAAAGGAATAAAAAACAGTAAAACCGGTGAAAAAAAATTTTTGTGGTAGGTACATGAAAATTCTGGACGCTGAAAAAGATCCACCACATGCCGTTTCACAAAAACTTATAGTTTCCCCCAAACCCCCAAAATAGGGGGGTGTCTTATAATTATGACGCGCACTGTATATAAGAAAGATTTCGAATTATTTATGGTTTTTACTACTGCGTCGCGAGGGTCAGGTGGAGTCGCATAAGCGACTTCGCGGTGGGTCTCAAAAATTGTTTTTGACTGGAATTGGGAAGATTTTCTTTGTCTTTTTTAAATACATTTTTTGGAAACAAAAAATATCTGGAGTAGTAAAATCAGACACGAAAAATTTCGAATCCATCTATTATGTTTTCAATCGACTTGCGACATGAGAACGCGAAACTCCGCCCACTTATTTGTGCGCGACCACGCGAACACAGTAACATTTGAAGAGACGCAGACAGAACGGTGAATGCAGACTTGCGTTTTCATGTCGCAAGTCGATTGAAAACACAATAAATATAAATATTGCTTTTTTGACAATTATATTTTTCCAGCGCTTTTTTCAATTTTATCGGTATTCATCATTGTTATTGTGAAAAAAATTGCAATGCGGTGTTTGCGTATTTTCAAAATTCAAACGAAAATGGGAACAATTCTCTTCATTTCCCGTGCTATTTCTTTCATTGCCGTTTGAATTTCAACAGTACGCAAACACCGCGTTGCATTTTTTTATTTTCACAATACTGTTTATATTTTTCATCAAAAAATATCAGAAAATGATGCAGAAAACAATGTAAACAAATTACCGTAAATCGACATTGAGCGGCGAGACCCACCGCGACGTCGCAGAGTGACTTGTGCGACTCCGCTCGTTTCTCGCGACATAGTTATATTTATGAAAAAAAAACTGTGACTCTCACTTTTCGCGGCGAGACCACTGCCGAGTTGAACGCTCCGCTCTGCCACGTTTTCGCGACGCGTTAATATTTCAATAAAAATCCCCATTTTTGCTTGGCAAAAGGTCGGCGAAGGCGATCTTTCAAAACATCACAACATGAGATTTTATGAATATTATTTATTTAACAAGCCTGATCTGGTGCCTGTCGGCGCAATGACAAAAATAGAGTTAAACGTGAAATTGAACTTGACCCTCCAAAGCGAACAGACGGACATACTTGAATAGCGTAATATATATAAGAAAGATTATATGTGAATAAACATTAAAAAACCAGAAAAAATCATTACAAACAGAAGGGCAATAAAGTAAGAAAGTTAGTGTTTTTAATTATTGTAGAAGATTTAAAATTATTTAAACTTCTATCCGTAGAAAAAATATCCAAACCCCCTTCTTTTTTCCTCGTCTTGTGTCATATTTAAAAGAAACATTGTATGCTCAATTTCCCGAGTCAACCTTTCAATTTCACATTGATTTTTGTTAATTCTCGCTTTTGAGATCTTGGACTTGATCCAAAAGTTGCTATCTCGGAGAGGTCTCTTTTTTATAGCAATATCCGCCTCACTCGAGTCTTTGCTCAAAAGTTCGAGTCTTTCTACATTTTGTTGTTGAATTGGGAGCAATGCTTGGAGTTTTGCTTCTAGACCCGGACTATTGGGATATTCGACGTGAAGTGTGAGAGTGTGACCGTAATCCGATTTTGGAATGTTAGGCGAGAAAAATACAGTTCCAATGGCACCGTCTTCCCTTTTGAAAGTGGATCCTTCCATGCTCAGTTTTAGCAGTTTTTCTGTTACTAGAATGTCTCTGAAATTATAGGAATCTTAATATTTTAGACGCATGTTGTTATGAGAAGCTTACCGCCCACTGGTTATATCTCCATTAGGTGACTCAAGTTGGAACATTCGGAAAATATCAATTATCTTGGACCACACAAAATTCTTGATCTTTAATTCAAAAGTTTCTATAGAACAGTTTCTCCCTTGTATCCAGTAGAAGAGCAGTGAGTTCAGTTGATGAACATTTAGTTTATCTACAGTAACCTTGGAGTGTGGACCGATTTGGTTAAAACTTGAAAAAGGGAAGGTTTTGAATAGTGTAACGGTTTTCGGGATTGACCATATCTGAAAGTTGGCTTGTTTAAAGAAAAACTAACAAAAATAATGGCTTGATTATTTACCTTTTGAAAATCTAAATGTTTAGTATCGGCTAACTTGTGTGGCAGTACAAGTTGTTTTTCCACCCGGATTTGATTCAAAATAAATGTCAGTGTACCGTAGGAATTGTCTCTGCCTTTAATTTGCAAGGTTTTACAACTTGCACTGCCAATTTTATTGATTAAAAATGTAGAAACACGGAATGGTCGCAAAATTTCCGTGTCAATAATCATTGTATCGATTTGGAGCGCAAAAATTGTTCTGAGCTGTCTGAACAAGAGGAGCACTGCTTTTGCCGTTTTCCATTTTCGGCATCCGTAAGCTGTTTCGCTTGTCAGTGTGAATCTTAAAATGAGGTGATGAGTGGGAAGTTTGCCAATTTGTACATATCCCATTAGAATCACACAAAACCGTTACCAGATTTTCGTGGAAGATGTCCAAAAGGAGGAAACGAGGTGTGACCACTGGCCTAGAAATCCGGTGGCCGTCAATTCAAACTTTATCGGCGTTAATCCAATATTTAAAATGTCTTCTCGATTTATCGCAATTTTTCATTTTTCTAATTTACTTTCGGTAAATTCCATTTGAATGTTTATTGTCCATTCGCGAAAAAAGCAAGTGTGCTCCATGAAACTCAGTACTTCGTGGATTTCATTTTGGTCTCCAAATTATTTCATTTCACGTTGAATTTACACAATAATTTGGCGACGAAAATGATACGTGGAGCGCACTTGCTTTTTTTGCGAATGGACAATAGTTTGCTAGGTTAGGAAATTTAAGAAAAAATAAAAAAAAGTGGATTCATGGGTAAACATTCAATTCCCTCCTTTTACGAAAATAAATTTAAATACCGTATTCAAGGCGCGTTCTTCTATTTTTCAAAGCTACCGATCTAATTTTCGAAAAACCCAAAACAATCATGAGAAAATATTGTCGACCCGCCACGACCGTCAAACGCGCTCCGCCGAATTCATTACTTTGTGGTTTTCATTTTGGTTTCCAAATTATTTCATTTCACGTCAAATTTATATGTGAAATGAAATAATTTGGAAACCAAAATGAAAATCACAAAGTATTGAATTCGGTGGAACGAGTTTGGCCGTGGTGTCGGGTCGACAATAATTATTCACGGATTTCTTGTTTAAAAGTTGAAAATAAAATAAAATCACAAATAATGCAGCCGATAAAATTTCCTATAGGCTGCCCTTCTGTTGGAGTTTCTTTTCAGTGAGAGATGCCCTTCTAATAGAGAAAATACGGTAGTTAACTGTGAAAAGATGTTGTGTAAAAACAAAGAAAAGAAAACTATTAGTTTGAGAATTTAATGTTATTACGTATTCCTCAATTTGAGATACCTCGTCAAATGGTGCGCCTGCGGCTCTCGCCACGACGTGACGGTGTATATACCGTCGTGGCGAGACCCGCATGAGCACCATTTGACGAGGTTTCTGAAACTGAGGAAGAATACGTAATAAGACGCGGAAATTGCCTATGCGCTCCTCTGTTCTACAGGGAAAACATCATTTTGCAAATAATTATGTGATCGCAAGCAAAATTCAGTTACGAAGCTCCGATGTTGCGCAGGTCTCGCAGCGAAAAACTGCAGAACATCGGAGCGTCGTAACTGAATTTCGCTCGCCAACTCATAATAAATAAGATAATTGAGATAGATTGAGAAAAACGAGGCATTGACAACAACAAAAATACGCAGACGAATCGAGAAACGTTCTCGGCGGTGCGCGTGTGCAATTTCGGCGCACCCATAATAATTATTTTAAAAACCATGCAAACTTACAGAACTGGATATACTTTCCCGTCAAGTAACAATTTGCGCTCTCCAGATTTCTCAACACCACACTGCTTGATGAAATGCCATGTAAAATTGTGCACCGGGTTGGCAAAAGACATTTCCAGTTCAGATACTTTTGCACCAAGCGATATGTTTACGTTGACTTTTTCTCCGCGTTTGAAAATTGCCGCGATTTCAAATTTCTGCGAGTCATTTTCCAGGGAAAGATTGAATCTGAAGATAATTATGATTTCAAGCCCAAAATGCTAAATAAAGGGTATAAAAAATTACATTTCATTCGCATTCAAGTTCTTGTATTCTCGTTTGAATTGACTAGCCATTTTGAAAGTGTACAGACAGAATAAAAATGAATTTGGAGCAATTGCAAAAGAGATGAGAAATAATTTGTACGTGTTTGATTTAGTTGCTACGCAACAGCACAAGATTTACGTCAGTGCATGATGATGACAAAAATTAACTGCTAAATGAGCAGCACTTTGCGTAAATATTTTTGGGTGAAAAAGTTTGAAAAGCTTTGGTCAATATTTTAAATTGGTAAAAAGGAAAATCCGGGGAGCTGTAATCTATGTATCAACAAGTCTGAAAAAAAGGAAATGAAATTTTACCACTCTGTTTTTGATCGCGAAAGTCGGTGAACTGTTTATTTTTCACTGCGTCTTCTTGGCTGCTGTGGTGTTACAATTAGCTTCGAGGTCCACGGCATGCTGGCGCCTACGTTATTGCAAACGCGCCCCATCTCACTCAACGTTTGTTGAAACGGTGTGACACGCTTGTTACGAGAGCATTCCCTCGCGGCTTTCCGAACGCGTTGTCTGTATCAAATGTTTTGCGTACATGTCGTAAAATATGGGTTACCTGCTGAAAAAATATTTTTTTTTCGCGAGACGTACGCAGCGATCTGAACCCGTGAAAAAAACGAGTTTCAAAAAATGAAGCTGAAACGTAGGCGCCAGCATGCTGTGAGGTTGCCTGGCCGCGACCGAGGAACAGAGCGTGGCCTACACACATATTTTTATGAGCAAGTAATACAAGAAGTTTTATGGCTATTAGCCATCGAATATGACAAGTAGCCATTACTGGCGCATCATTTTCACAGAATTGGCGATCGGCAACTTCGACGAAAACGGCTATTAGCCGTTGGTATCGGTGCATACGCTAATTGTCTTTAAATTTTAAATGGCTAAATAACAGCCAAAATTTATGAAAAAAACGTTGAAAAATTTAAAGTTTTTTTTTAATTTCTGATAATCTGAAAATCTCTTCAAAAATTGTTTAATTGCATTATTTTGGAATGTTTTTGACGCTTATGCGGCTCGAGTTTGGCGGTATTCGGCTCGCAAGAAGGAGTTACCCATTCAAAACGGCTAATAGCCGAAAAAATTACCCCCAATTAATTCCAACGTAAATGTTTCTAATCTTGAAGATTTTTCCATGTCTTTATTTTTGCAAAAAAATAAATGTGTGCGTTTTAACAATGTTTAGAAGTCTCAGAAAGATGCAGAAAAACACGTAGAAAGAACTATCAATTTTTCCCACACTTCTCAAGATTTCAGCGTGGAAATTATTTTGCGATTTATTTATGCAAATATGTACAAATTGATTTGCTTTTTCCTTGTTTTTTGTTCTATTTTTTCCAACATGTATTTTAGCACCCAGCTTGCCCACTTTGTCACTCGCTACGCTAAAATAAAACGAGCAAAGTTGCACAAAATCTCGAATTTCTGTCCACCACCGCCACCTCTCGTTGCTGGAAGAAGAAGGAGGAGATGAAGAAGTGGAGGGAGAAGGCGTTGTCACATGTTCTGGAATGTTCTCAATTTACACCAGGAGCTCGAAAAAGAAAAGACAACTTTTTCCTCTTTCTGTCGCAAACATTCGCGGAGCTCGAAATTAAACTTTTTTAAAAATACATACATATATGTATGCACATTTGAAAACTTTGTTTGCACTTCACTCCACACTCCTATGAAGGCTTTTCTGCTAAATAATTATGATTCTTTGATCATTTTCGTCGCTTCCTGTCATGTCATATCATAACTATTCTAGTCAGACTCCTAATAATAATCACCGTATGAACCGGAATGCTCGTCATCACAGCTAAATATAATCTGTACATACATAATTGCTCATCGAAACCATGTGCATTTTCTCAATTTCCTTGCCCTTTTCCCTCCTACAACTTCTAAACTTTTGCGTGATGTCATTGACGGAGAACAACGCAATGCAAACATATCTCGACATGTGCAATTACACATCCTTTCCTTCCCAGTGGCCTAGCTAATTCAACTTACGTTTTTTTGAAAATTTAATTTAGAAGGGGACTTTCCATAATTGTAATTCTGATCAGAGCAGAGCAAAGCACAGGAGCCCCACGCCCCTCACCTCGCTTCCCTTTTCTCATAGCCAAAAAAGTTCAAATTTTCATTTTCTTTCCGTTTTCCTATCGAAATGAGAGAAGAGAGTTGTTTAAATGGAAATTAATGGGTTGTGCGCCTGTCTACATACATACCCAAATGTGTGGCATGTCGCCAATTCATCAGCGGCTAACTACTCTACACCCAAATGCGAAGCCGGCCCGGCAATATCATCCGTTTTTTTTCTTCTTCTTTTATTCTCTACGAGCCCCGCGATAGCCACGGATTCTTCTTTTCATCACTTTTCCTTTTTTATGGACTTTTTCTTTGGTAGCTTCTCCCCACCCTTCCTAATTACATATCTGCTCAGGAAATACGTTAATTTTTGGTCCTGTATGCGGCGGGGACAATGAAATGAAAACCGTCTGCATTAGAAAACATCCGGTGAGGTTCTGAATAGAAAAAAAAAGAAAACACGAAGCATCTTTGATTTGTCACTGAATACGTATTCGCAATCTACATGGCTAAAAAAAAGATGCGAGAAAGATGGATGAGAAAAAATAGAATAGAAAAAAGCTTTTTTTCCGTGTGTTTGCGTCATAGGATATTCTGACCTACCAAGACGGTAATTTGATTTTGTGTGGATGATGGATGCCCAGGAGGGGAAAGGCTTAGTTTTTTGATTAGGGGCTTTTTGTTTGTATGTATGCTCTTTGAGATCTAGAGGGCAAAATAGGCCAGAAACATTCGTGAAATTTTGCGCAGCAGTGTTCGCTCCAGTGACACCAAACACACGCCGCGCCCTACCGATGTCGCGCAAGGGAGGTTAGACGGTTAGACAAATCGAGGCACTAGGAAACGCGAAGATGCGCAGACAACCTTGCGTTACCTGCCCCCCCTCTTTTTGTACCTATGAGCTTCTGCTTCTGACAACACACAACATTGACAATCTTCTTCATCTTCTTCTTCTCCTCTTCATCCTACTTTTTCTTCTTCACGCAATGTACTTGTTTTTCGGAGCCTGTCCACTCGTCTGCCTCTTGCCTTCCTCCCCCCCCCCCGTGTCTTGTGCTCCATATGGAGAGGCTCATTTTGCTGTGCTGTTTGCGTCGCCGTCTAATGAGCATTCTCAACACAGGCTCACGCCTGAAGACTTGCTGTTAGATCAAATTCTAGGTTTCGGAAAGGGAGAAGGTTTCTTTTCAAGCACACGCGACTTTTCGCTCATTTTCATTTTCTCTTTGACAAATCTTTCAAGTTACTTTCTTTCAAGTTACTAGATTGTCTGTTTCTTCCACTTTCATTCCCGCCCATTTTTTGTCTTCAGTCTATTTCTACACTTGAAATTTCACAATAACTTGTAGAAATCATAATTTTATAACATTGCGAAATTGAATTTGGGGCCATTTCTTTTTTTTATTATTTTTTTCTTCTTGGATTGATTGTTGATTCATTTTGAGTACACAACAAAAAAATAGACATTTTCCTTTCTACGCTAGGTGCGTCAGATCCTGTGTTTTACTTCTCAGAATTAGGCTCAAGTAAAAAATAAGAAAAAAAAGAAATAAATAATTTTCACACATTCCCATATTCTTTATTTCATTTGACTTGCCAGATACGCTACGGAACGGGGCTGGATGCCGCCGGATAAAAAAAAAACTCGTCTAGGTTTATTTTTTTCTCGTCTTCCGTCGGCAATGTTTTTACTACAACTTCCTCATTTCAGAAGTAGAAAAAAAGGGAAAATTTTTTTCAAGAATTTTTTTTCCAATTTTTTATTCTAACAAAAAACAAAACAATGCGACGTCTTCTGCGTGTCTTTTTCATATTCATTGCTACGGTAAATCTTGGCATTTTTCTTGTGGGTGAGTGAGAATGATTGACTGATAGCCAAAACTCATAACGGGGTTAATTTTTTTGAAGGTCTTGGAGTTGGAATAATGCAAAACGATCTCCTTCTCCTTTCCGGAATCCTTACAATTTTGGGATTCATTGGAATGGTTCTTTCGGCGATCGCATGGTTTATTCAGACATCGGTGAGTCGGAAATCTGAGACTTTAGTTGCTCTATGTTTAATTGATATGCACATAGGGACAGAAATAGCCCTTTGTGTTTTTTATTTAAATAAAAAAATATCAGGGTAGAAAAAAAATTGTTTGTCTCACGCTTTTAAACTATTAATGCGAGAAGAAGAACCCATAATTAATTTGTTTTCGTTTTCAATTTCAGTTTCTTTCTTTTTCACGTCTTCTAAGTTCTAGAGTTGTTTTGAAACGTTAACTTCGCTAAAAGTGTAGAATAATTAAAAGTGTCGACTCAATTATAATGCGTTTTTTTTTCAGAAAACTCGAAAATTCATAAAAGAACGCGAGCAAATTCCGGAGGAGATGATAACGAGGGATACCGCGGAAGCGGTGATGAAGAATATCAGGGGAATACCGTTTTTGATTCAGGTAGAACATTAAGAACAATATTTTAAACCAAAAACACCAAACTTCCAGGCAATCCAATACTCAATGGAGGCTTCATACTACCGAAACATTATGAACGACCTTGGTGATGGAATAGTTCGAACATCAGTCATACATACGGCGCCTGCGTGTCAATCGATTTTAGATTCGGATAGTGAGCAGAGCACGTCAAGGCCGACACCTACTCCAAGGTTTTAGACACGTTTTCCGAGTTTAGGCCTAAAACAGAAATATTCAGACCCTCTCGCAACTCTGCTGAGGAGCAATGGCTACCTCACGGCGAGAAATGGCGTAATGCACAACTTCGGCTCTCAATGGAACGAGAAAATCCGCATTTCTTAGTATTCCCGTTCAGCGAAGCCTCACCGCACCGTGATTCGATGAACAATATGGATTCTCTGGTTCATGAGTTTTCCCGATTGGACAGTATAAAACGTCCACATTGGTTAGTTTTGTTTATTGTGTTTTCAAACGAGTTGCAGCATGAAAACATGAGTCGGCTATCCCTTTTTTGTCTGCGTCTCTTCACATATCAATGTGTTCGCGTGGTCGAGCAAAAATAAGTGGGCGGAGTTTCGCGTTCTCATGTCGCAACTCGATTGAATACACAATACTATTTCGCGCTCTACTGATCAGCCGCGCCGATCCTCACTTTATCTAACCGTCTAACTTCTCTTTTGAGCCATCGGTGTGGAAAAGCGCATTTCCCTCTATTTCTACTCATTTTTATTACAGTTTCACCAAGCAACAAAATATGACACACAATCATTTTCAAGTCCGGTGCATCGGAATGTCTGCGGAGTTTATTGAGAGGTGAAGAAAAACAAGTGAATGGGTCGTGTCTCAAACAAGACATTTTTTTCAGATTCAACAACTCTTTTGGCGCGAATACAAACTACAATTGATCACTTTATTACTCATTATTTTTTGAACTTTCCATCTTTCCTTCTTTCTCACTTTCTGGCCAACCAAAGCGAAAAAAAAACCATGTAGGTGCCATGCCAATGAAGCCAATCATCATCCTGTCCTGTCCTGTCCAATTTCTTTATTTCTTCTCATCATATTCGAGCGATAATAAAGTATTTTCAACATGGGAAAAAGGCTATAATTAGTTCTTGGAAAAAATCTCAGAAGAACAGCTTCTTACTACTACTACTAGTAGTACGAAAATTCTCAAATTTCCGACATGCATGGCGTTAAGAAACTTGAGCGGTCATTTGGCCTGGCCTACTGTATATTTTTTGTCTAATCGTCTAACTTCTCTTGTGGGTTATCGGTGGAGCGCGAAATCATAGACGCACAAAAAATCCTTGGAACTTACTATTAGTTCCATATTATTTGTTTACCGCGACAAATTTGTACGTAAAATGTAGCCATGTTTGGGAGTATTTATTTACAATTCAAGCAATTAAATAAATAAAGACAAAACTATGACTATATGTACATACCAGCTATATAAAAGTTTCAGCAAAAAACATTTTATTCCTGCTCTTCCATCAACTCCATACGAATCATCCTTTGCGACAACTCTTCCGCAAATCCTTTCCAAATCTCCAACTCCAAGTTTTTTGGAAAAACAGGCACCATTTCTTGATCATATGTCACTGGCTCAAAAAATGCACACTTTTGTAGATGCTCGGAAAGTTCCACAGGATCTTTCCAAGTCAATTTAGGTGGTGGCTCAGTGGAGCTGATTTTGATGATCTGCAGTTCAAATAATGTACAAGGATCCTCAAGAATTTATTATACTAACATTTCCATCCGGAAACCATTCGCCATTTGTTTCAACTTTCCTCCACACAGGTTCCACGTAGCATTGCGAATAACATCCGATAAAGACTACTTTGCGGAGTTTTCTGGAAAATTTAAATTTTCTGAAGATTTTCAAATTTAAGCCGACTTGCTGGTCAGTGACAGGTTGTAAAGCGAGGAACTTGGCAGGTAGCGAGCAAGAGTTTCATACGCCCAAAGCGGAAGATTTTCCAGGGTGTACGGTGAGGAATTTTCCAATTTATAGTCAGCGCTGTTCAGGCTATGGGTTAGAGTTGCAGAATGAGTGTGGAATCTGAAATGAAGAAGTTCTAAAAAAAACAAAACAAAAAGATATTTTGATTCACCTTAATTCGCCTCCAGAAGCAAACTTAATTCGGGATGCAGAAAATTCACATCCTTTTGTCCAATTCGGGCATCTTAAAAATTGAAATATACATATAATCAAGGAAATTTAATATGGCTATACACTTAATCGACGATCGGCACGCAAACTACAAATTCAACGGCTAATAGCTTAACATACCTTGGTCGAATATCCTTACCTGACAATCATCTCATTCATCTGATCGACTGACAATGTGTGCTGTGACAAACAATGATCTCCATATTCTAATCGTTTCACTGTTTTCAGACACTTTAGTGTATAAAATGTACCGCCTTTTTTAATTTCTCGAATATTCTCACTCTTTAGCACTGATTCAGGGGCATTTTCGACTGCGATGCTCACCTAGAAATTGTGGCTATTGGAGTCTCAGAAATGGGTGGTACAAAAAAATATCTGATACAAGATAGAACTGCTAAAATATGTATACAATTGTGTTTTATTGAACTGCAACCAAATAAAACGGCTACGGAATGGAACTGGTAAAAATAGAACTGCTACTGCTAAGCAGAGGGCGAAACAGAGACGGCGTTAGTTCTACGCGATGGCAGTTCTTTGCGATAACAGTTCTATGTGGTAGCAGTTCAATGTGGTAGCAGTTTTGGGTTAGCAGTTCTATTTTGTAACATTTCTATGTATTTTGTAGTACTTTATACATTTCTTAGCAGTTCTATGCATTTAGTAGCAGTTCTACATGTTTCAAACCAGTTCTAAGTGGTAATAGTTCTATGTGGTAGCAGTTCTATTCTGTAGCAGTTCTATGTGGTAGCAGTTCTATGCGGTAGTAGTTTTGTGCGGTAGCAGTTTTATGCATTTCGTAGCAGTTCTATGTGATAGCAGTTTTATGTAATATCAGTTCTATGAGGTAGCAGTTTTGTTTTGTAGCAGTTTTATTTTGTAGCAGTTCTTTGTGGTCTCGCCGCGGCCAGCGCGTATACGGTAGTTTGTTTACATTCTTTTTTTCAATGTTTTTCTGTTTTTGCATTGTTTATTTGTGTGTGTTTTTTTTCGTAAACAAACTGCCGTATATAGTCGCGGCGAGACCACATCCGCAACACACGAGCGGCTCTGCCTGGTTTTCGCGACGCAGTAATAGCAGTTCTATTCCATTATACCATCAAAACTCGAAAAGTTTGCCCTTTTTGCAGAAAAATAGGAAATCCAAAAGTGCGTCAATACAGAATTTTGAATCGGATTTATATAATTACACGACTTTTGTCTATCACAGAACTTTTGACTTTAAAAAGCTTGGAATCGATTGCTCATATTTTCTAACAACATGAAAAATGCTAGCTAAACTTATTAAAAGTTCCCTGACATGACTTGTTGCAGCAATTTGAAACACTTTTAGTCGGTCACGCGTTCTTTCTCGGCCGCGGCCGCATTGAGCGCGTTCGCAATATTGTCAAAGTTTGTGGAACCTTTACTTTCAAAATATGTACCTTAAGATTTAGTTTATCATGAAAAGCATCCAAAACTTGAGACGTCCTTCTTCTCTTCTTCAACTTTTCAATATCCATTCCATTGCCGAGTGTGTGCAAATGCTGCACAGACGGGTCAATTTGACACATGTAACAATTGGCGAACACCATCCGTGACTTTTTCAGCTTTTCTCTCTGAAATTTCGCAATTGTTTTTGCACTGACTATGAGATGGGGAGATCTATGAAATAAATTTGTACATACATACACACACCTTCTCTCTCAATTCATCACCACTACTATCTTCTAACCCTTCGGTTGGGCCGGAATTATCGAATGGCATATTTCGCAATGGGATCAGTGGATGGGTTGGATGAATAGGGTCACGTTGTTTGACTCGCTTTGCTCGTGACGAGTTGTAGCTTTGAATTATCATGTTCTGATCATAGAGTGCCAAAGAAACATCTAAATCAGGATGTTCGACGGGGAGAAGTTGATTTTTTCGACCCATGTGCTTCAGGGGAAGTTTGCAAGCTCTGATGTTTAATTTTCGGCATCGATCTCTGCAAATATCTTGCTTTGAAAGTTAATGTTTTAATATTGTCTATCGCTGAATTTTTAATTCCTACTGTACATACCTGGAGCACACGACAACACTTGCAATACATTTGGGAAGATGGTTTGGGATTTTTTCTCTCACAATCAATTGTTTACACCCATTCGTCGCATTTGGACATGGAACTTGAGCCTGAACAGATTTTTGTTTTATAAATATTGATTATTGTTTTTTTTTGTCAAAACTCAAAATTCAGCTAGCTCACCCTCCGACAAACCAGCTCCGAATGCTCTTGGAGCTTGCACGAGTGGAGAGGAATAAAACAGTGAGAGCATTTAATCAATGGGCAGTCTGTTTCTGAACATTTCGTGTAAAAACAAGAGTTGCAGTGGGTATGAACATTATAATTATCTTCCATTGTTAAGAATAAGTCGTGTGAAAAAATGGGAAGGGATATCTTATATTCCCGGGCGGGTCGATCTGTGAGAGAGAGCTTTTTCTCTCTTATTGTAAACTATTTTCTGACGGAGTTGTCTGCGTCTGCAAGGAAAATATTTGGGAAAATATAGATTTTCTAAAGCGCAACAAACAAAATGGAACAAAAATAAAAATAAAATCGTTTTTTTGGAAATTATGTAGATTTTCATAGTTTTTCTTTGTTTTCTTTGTGTTTATTTATTGATTTCGTAAACAAAATCAATAGAATGAAATCCGGTCCCAACCCGTAAGAGTGGGGCTCGGAAGATAGAATACAATTATATATCACAGGAAAAATACAGGGGGAATGTGTACGAATACACGGTATATATATAAAACAATTTGTACTTGTAAACATAAAAATTAGGTGTTATTTAGCTTTCTGAACGCGGCAATGCAAATGCGCTTCATCGAAAAATGACCGAGCTATGAGAGAGCGCTAGACGAAAAACAATTTTTTTTGTCCGAATGGAGCGTGTTTGCATCAGAATATATATGCGCAATTTTAAAAATAGTTTCTCGTCTAATCAAGAAACTTCCGGGTATAATTTTAAGAAAACGGGATCACATTATGTCAAGCTAAAAGATGATTTAGTCCGGATTATACTTGCAATAAATTGTCAGAGGAAAACATTGAATTTACCTACAAATTTCTTGCTAGGAGATTTAGCATGCAAAGTTTTTGCAGTAATAACCTTATTTTACACCAACACGGTGTGCTGGCCGGAACGTTATTGGCAATGCGCTCCGCTGAGGGGGAGGCTGCTTGTCTGCGTCATTTCGGCGCAATTCTCAAACAAATAAAATATCTACAATTTCAAAAAATGTCATAAAATCTAATGACGCGTACGCAGACACGTGAACCGACGCGCGCATTCAGAAATAATGTAAAAAACCTTTTATTTCAGCGCAAGAAGTTAAACTGATGCAAAATATCAAAATCCATGATAAAACGTTTCAAAATGTACAAAATCGGGTGCTGCATACATATATAGAGAAAAGAGATAATCAATGACAGGTAATTTCTTTCAGTTTGATATTGATACGGATTACAGTCACATAACCAAATGGTTTGGTCGAAAGGATGTGAAAATAGGTATGACAAAAGTAGGCGGACTTGAATTTTCAGAAAAAATGGTGTAAAATACATATATCACTGGGAGTTTAAAATGCTGAACAACATAAACTGAAATGAGAATATTGAGTGGTTGAGGAAGGAAGGGTGTGGGCATGTTTTGATTTTTCTGAAAAATCATCACAACAAGGATCACAAAGTTTTTTAAGTGGCTTGTTCAACAGCTTAAAAAACCTTACAAGATAGAGATAATTTATTATAATGGATTGCGGAGAATAAAGGAAAAAAAACTTTGAATTGAATCCCGTGACAAAAGAAACATCTGAAATTTTCTTTGGAAAGTTTATAGAAAATCAACTAGCAGCTTTGGAGACGTTGTGGAAGTAAAAAAAACAAAAAAAATGGAAAAGAAAAGAGAAATTATGAACATATCACATTTTTCTTGGAAAGGTACAGGACAGCTTTTGAGTCAATCAATATTCGATACATATTTGATTATAGATCTAGGCGGGAAGGTCTGGAAGTTTTGTTTTTGTTTTCTGCTTATTTCGGAATTGGAATTATGCCAGGTAACTCGTTTTGTTGTTCTGATCTGATCTGATCTGATCTGCTCTAACTTGGGGAGGGGGGAACACGTAATGATAGTTATTTTGGTTGTGGTTGTTGTTGCTGTTGCATTTGAACTTGCAACTTCAAATTCCTCCACTGCATTTCAGTTGTACTAATTGCCGCTTCCTGGCCATTCAGAGCTGGCCAATACCCTTTGTGAATGGCGATCACCTGAAAAATATTATTTACTATTTAGCTTACACTAGGTGTAAAAATCAAACCTTTTGCAAAGTTTCCACCGCACTCTGATTGGGTGGCGATTCCAGCGCCATTGAGCTCAAGCGACCAGCGTCGTCAGATTCGCCAATCAGGGCCTATAATTAAGATAAGTGGAATAAGTGACACATAATAACAAAAATTATGTACCTGAACACATTGATCGGCTGCTGCTGAAATACTGATGAGATCGTATCCACCTTCCAACGCTAGAACAACTTTTCCATCCGCAAAACTCGACAGAGACTTTGTCATGTATCCAAACATTTCCGGTGTAATTTCATATCCTCCCAGCGCATTTGGATGCCCATGCGTTGCATCAAAGCCGGCTGACACTAGAATGAAGTTCGGCTGAAAACTAGCGAGCACTGGCTCCACTAGAGTTCGCCAAGCGGCTAGATACTCGGCATCGCGCATCACGTCACCAGAGAATGGAATATTGACCGTAAATCCCTTTCCATTGTCTTTTCCAATCTCGGTAACCGACCCGGTGCCAGGGAAAAAGTTGCCATTGTCATGACGATGAAGTGAAATGTAGAGCACGTTTGGATCGCTCTCAAAGCTCAACTGTGTTCCGTTGCCGTGGTGAACGTCCCAATCAATAATTGCGATTCGGGCGCATTGCGTTGGGTACTTAGTTTGCAACACTTTGGCGGTCACGGCTACATTGTTGAAGAAACAAAAGCCCATCGCTTGTTCGTGCTCGGCGTGATGTCCCGGTGGGCGGATGCAGGCGAATCCGTTTTTGAGACGGCCTTCGGCTACCTACAAAATTGAATTGCCTGTTTTCTCTCTTAAATAAGGTAATACGCTAATCGTTTGCACGCTGTGAATTCTGAAAAGCGTTGAGAACGACGTCAGCCAATCCAAACGGATGCAGATGTTCCGCTAAACGAATGCAAGCGCTACGCTTTGGTATGCTAATCAAAAACTGATAACTCTGATTGCACGCTGGTATTACGCTAATTAGGGCATTGTTTTATCCGAGTATGCATTTGTGCGTTGGTTCACGTGTCTGCATACAAGGAATTTAAGTTTAACACACTTTCATCAAGGTTTTAAACCGTAAAGTTCAATGCAACCTGTGAAGACACGTGAACCCACGCGAAACGCAAATGCATATTTTTTCTAGGAAATAATAACTGAAAGACTCGCAGACATGAAAATAGCGCAAAAATCATGAGAGAAGAGCAGTACCTGAGAAGCAAGCTCAATCAAAGTCCCCGCAGCAAGTCTTGCGGCTGTCTGAGTGCTGGCGTCGTTAAAATACGTATCCGAATCAACACCAATTCCACCGCACGGAAGTTGCAGGAATCGTTTCAATGGAAGCGAGTTGGCGTCAATTTTCAAACAGGCAGTGGGCGACACTGCGAAGAATGTCGTGTAGGTCTGAGAATGAACTAATTGAAGTTGCTCCAGTGATGCTTTTTTGGCAGTGACTTTTTCACACCTGGAAGGTTATTATATGTAGTTAAATGGTACTTAAATGGCAAAAATGAACTCACTTTTGAACATGTCCATTTTCAATCAACTTTGCCCAAATACTCTGTATTCTTCCACCGTTTTCCACATGCGACACACTATTCCCACAACAACACTCGTGCTTAGCCATCGCCTGATCGTAAGCTAATCCAGTGGTGCACATCGGTTCCGGCTTTGCGGCAAGTCCAGCCTCTGAGGCGATCGCTTGAAAGTGCTGCAGCTTGGACTGTGGCAGCAATCCGTTGTACAACTCAGCTAGCCCCTCAGCCTCCGGGTCTTCTCGCACCAAACTCTTACGTCGCAGTACCAAGTCACGAATTTGTTGTTTGAGGAGCGATTGATACTGATGATTGCCAAGACCCATGGAGGAAGATAGCGAGGAATTAGAAGCTGATCCGGATAACCCGTGACGATCGCTTCCTTCGTCGGTGAGACCGCCCAGCTCGAGTTTTTTGTTCAGCAAGCTAGGGAGGCTGAGGAATGGACTGAGGTTTGCCACCGCCATGAACGCGTTGAGATCAGCACCTGTAATTAATCAATGTTTTGATTTGGATGAAAAAAAAACACTTACCAACTGGCAAATTAAGGCCATGGAGTGCTCCAGCGGCGGCCAGATTCGGTAGAGAAGGTGATGGTAGCATCAGATGTGGGAGATTGGTTTGAGAACTAGATTGTATATAGTCAAATGGCACATTTTGAGATGTTTCGCTATCACTTCTGAAAAAGAGACATAGTTTTTGCGCCGGATCACGGCGCGTTGGACGGAACTTTGGAAACTAAAATTCAAATTGCGCGTACAATTTTCTCGGAAAAAATTCTGGCTTAAGTCGCATTTTTCTACCGTAGGCTGCATTTAGCTGCATAGCCTCTCGGATTCGTTAAAATGGATACGAAGAGGAGACACAGAAAAGCAGAGTGCACTACCAGCGACTAGCGCTGAAGAGGCGCAGACAAGCAGCCTCCCCCCTTAGCGGAGCGCACTGCCAATAACGTTCCGGCCAGCACACCATGCGGATAGTTTCAAAATACAAACCGTTTCAACTGCGGATGTGTAAAACTAAATTGCGAGTTATTCTGCTGTTGATGCTGCACCGGACTGCTCCCCTTTGAAAGAAGCTTCGCGCGAATCTTCATTTTCAAGTTGGGTTCCGAGTTCACCTTCCGAAGCTGATATTCACTAGCTTGTTGCAAATTATGCGCATTTGCCAAGCTGGTCGGAAGCCTGTACGGCTCAAAGTGTGGAGACGAAACATTGGCCTGCGAGTTGGAACTTTTCAACTTTCGCCCATTGTCATGTGATCCCCCATTCGAGCCATTGTTGGCCAGCAGATTCGTCTGACTTCCACTCTCCCCTTTACTCCTGTTGGCAATCATATTTTTGAGACGATCTTTGGTGAGTTGTGAGATGGTGGTGGAGTTGGATCGGGGAATGTCACTGCAAAAAGAAAAGACAAGGTAATTCGCTTTTCCGCAGAGGAAACCAACCATTTTCGGTTAGATGCTGGCGCCGCCGGCGTTTGGGGCTCTTTGGTGGGGGTCTGTGGGACGGATATGTTTCCGTTTGATGATGAGAGAAGGTTTGTTAGAGAACTGGCCAGTGAGAGAGGTGCAACTGAAATATTCTGGATGTACATATTTTTAATGCAGAAATCGACATATTACTCGGCGCGTATGATACAAGAGCAGTTCGACGAAGAGAAGCAAATTTTTGCTACAATAAAGGGAACCAATTTCCGCATCTTTATTAGGAACTTATAGTTAAGCAAAGCACACTATGTAAATGAGTCCCAAGTGTACGTACTGCTAGTTTCAAAAAAATACAGCGATTTTTTTGGATTTTAGTCACAGATTTCATGTCAAAATCAATACCTGGTCCACTATTCTGATCCTCCGACTGCTGACTGACCAACATTGGATTGCCAGAGCTCCGCTCGCTCTGCAACGCTTGCAACTGTTGTTGTTGCTGAAGCGCTGCGTACAAACTTTGCATGTGCTGGACGCTCAGCTCTTGCTGAGCTCGATGAAAGTGACCTATTAGGTCCATCTGCTTCTGTCGATACTCCTGAAAAACAGAAATATAGGCAGGCAAAAATAAAACGAGGGAGTAGGAGCCTTGCGCTTTTTTTGCCTCGCTTTCCAAAAGATGAACTTAGTTTTGCAGAGTACATACATATGCAGCAAAAGAAGATAGGAGAATAAAGTGCTGCAAGATGGAGAAAAGGGGAAAAGGGTGAAGGAAAAGGGAAAAGGAAGAGAGGTGGTCAGCTGGTGCGGCTTATTGGGCTGCCTGCCCCCTACTTCTAAAAATAGTCAGTGCTCACTCATCCGACCTTTAACTCCTTTTAATAATAACAAAAAATGTTTTTAAATGAAGCAATATGCATGCACATCGCACATAAGGGGGGGGGGGTTGAAGTTAAGTAAAAAATCTAAAATTAGAATTAGACGAGCCAAATCTTTTTCCTCTGTTTTTTTTTTTGAAAAATAAGATTATCAAGATTATCAAGCCATGCACCTCGCATCCGTTTTATGTGCAATGTTGTATTCGTTCTATTTTCGTCTGCATTAGTAACACGGATAATTATCGAGCTCTTGTTTTCGAAAATCGTAGAGCTGCCTGGCTGGCGCAAGATAATCTACCTAAATAAGTGAGCGGGTTCGCTGCTTCAGCAAAATAAGAAATGTGTATGGATACATTTTTGAAAAAAAAATTTTGTCAAGGGGAAAGAACGGCCCAGAATTTCCCAAAGAGAACAAGTCATCAGAAAAAAAAACCGAGCGATCAGAATACAAACCAAAATACACACTTCTCTCGTTGCATATCCGTTAAACCCAACGCTCTAAAAATAGCGCTCAGCTCGGTTGGTTATCTATTGGACCCAGCGGGACTCGAATAGGCTTTGCATTTCTTTTTCTTCTTTTGCGAAAGGGTGAAAACCACACGAGGTTAGTCAAAGAACACATTTAATGACTGTGGGAAGAAGAAGAAGGTTTTCAAAAACAGAAAAACAAATATTCCTCGAAAATTGTGGGCAAGGTAAAAACTTGTTGACTTTTAGGAAAATGCACTATGTTCTATCCGCCACATCAGGGACAAGATCAAAGCCTAATCATCAACTAATCACAAAAGAGAATAATCTGACTAATAATAATCCAGGACAAGTATGTTTTTTTATTTTAATTTTCAGTACCTAGGAAAACGATCAAATTGAAAAAAAATACGACAAAAAAAAAAGAAACAAAGAGGGCTTAGTGTGTGCGCCATTTTTAGATTTATCTTCTTGCAGACAAATAAAAAAAGGGGAAGACAGAAGCAACCAGCAAAAAAACAATAACAGACAAGGATGACTCAATTTCTTCATCCTGCTCTTTTTTCTTTTTTGGTCCAGAAATTTAGCGATTTTTTGGATTTGTAACGGATTGTTAGCGACTGTTCCCGCGAAAGTGCACTCTGCCGAACACGCGAACCCCGCGGGAACAAAATTTTTGACCTCGTGGCACGCGACGCAACCTCAGCTTGGGCTGTGGCGCCAAACGAGCTTTCGAATGAGAATTCAGTCTCCTGTCTAAAAAAAGAAAAAAAAAAAAGTAAAGAAGCGGAAGTATGTATAAAATTGTGGGCTCATACAGCGGCAAAACGGGAAATGATGGCTAAATTACAGAGAAGAAAAAAAAATCTGAAAAACAAATTTTGAAACTGATAGCGAAATGTGCTTCGGTTCTTTGAATTTTTGGATTCTGAGAAGAGAACAAGTAAGTAAATATGTAGAAAAATTGCGATTTTTGTTAAGAGATTTGTTATGAGCAAAACAATGATATTGAAAATATTAATTAATTTTTAGAACGTTTCACTTAAAACCCTCTGAAATTTTGCTCTCGGACGTTTCAAAAAATTTTCTGCATTTTGTCGTCGACTTGTTTGCACACAATCATTTTTAAAAGCATTTAAAGGAAAATTCCATTTAAAAAACTGTTGAAAAAAGTATTGTGTGCAAACACCGCGACGAAAAAATGCAGAAAAAAAGAAAAAATGCAGAAAGAAACGTCCGAGAGCCTGCGCCTGAATTTCGACTGTCACCAGACCCCGAGATCGGGAATAATGCCAAGATCTTGAGATTAGCTCAGAAAAATGTTAACGGCGCTCCATCGCTCTATAGTCGTCAAATCGCTTGACCTTTTAAGCTCTCGCTGTAGCAGTTCTATTCCCTACAGTGCTTGCTGATAGAGCTTGCTAATTGCTATTCTATAGAACTGTTAGGCAGATGTAAGGTTATAAATCATGACTTGTTAATCTTTAAAAACTACATGTAAGCCCAATTTAATTGAGCTGACATTAGCCGGCAAATAAATAGAATAAGTGAGCTATTTGGTTGCTCAAAACCCAGTAAATTGTTTTGCAAGCCTGCTTAGAACAAAATAGAATAGCAGAGTAATAAAATAACGAGCATGGAAGAATAAAAAGCGACAAAAACCTTGCCCCTTTTCTGTCCATTTTTAGCCGCACACATTCATTAGTCATAGTGCACCACAATCTCTCTCTCTCTCTCTCTTCCTAGTTTTCCTCGTTTTTTTCTCGTTTTTTCTAGGAGGCAACTAAAAGAAAACGACAAAGAAGTATGACTGAAAATAGACATGGACAAGAGGAAGAAGAAGGAAAAGAAGTGTGGAAAAAAGCGGGAGAAAAATAGAAATAGAATAAAAGTAGAACGAGGAGGAGGAGGAGGAGTAAAAAAACAACACAATTTTATTAGTGGAAAAAGCTAAAAATATTCACTTTCAACTTAATTGACAAGAAAGAAAGAAGCTCATCAATTTTAAGAAAGAAAGCAGATATGGCTTTTAGCTATTACTTAAAAAATTGTATATATTTAAATAGATATAATTTTTTAGACAATGCAACTCGCTAACTTGTTATTTTTTTGTACATATTTAAACCAAAAAATGTAAGTTCAGAGTGTGACACGTACATAGAATTTAATCTCTCATAGACCAGACCGGAAATGAAGGCGAGTAGGTCACCGAAAAAAAAATATTTTCGAAGAAACCAATACTTTAAAAAAAGAAGAAAAATCTGTATATTATATATGTACGAGAGGGTCTAGACGGATTAGTGTAAATAGTAATAATATTGAAAACAAGTGATGGAGAAGGAATTTTTTTCTTGAAAAGCTTGCTCCTAAACTAAGAAAGAATGATTTACTAATGAATAGATGAACAAATGCAAAAAAAAACAAAAACCAAAAAAAACCAAAAATCAATCAAGTCTAGACGCTGAAAATTAAGGCTGGAAGAAAGAAAGAAATAAAGAAAGAAGGAATGAGTGAGTTAAAACAACGAAATTTTGTGTTATTTTTTTCTAGAAGCGCGAGCTAAGAGTGACCATGTGTTTGATTGAGAGCGGTGGAAGCTTTCCATGGAAAACATTTCCTGTTATTTTCCTCTATGCACTGTATGCACAAACAGACCACGCAAGCACACACACACACACACACACATACACAAAACCAAATAGAAAACGCGCGGCAACAGCACCCGCAAAAACAGTGACGCTCTCTGTCCGGGCAAAAATCAATAAGAAGCGTCTCTTTTTCCACTTTCATTTCCATTCCGAATGGAACTCGTCGTAAAAAATTTTTAAAGGAAAAGTGATAGGCAACGCAGCGCGACGGACGAAGACAGACCGGCAAACAAACAGCAAACAAAAAATAATCAAAAATAACGAAAATAAAAGAAAAAATGCAATGAAACGAGATGAAATGGGTAGAAATGAGAAGAAGAAGAAGGAGAAGAAGCAATCGAAATCGGAAATGAAATGAAAATAAAAATGAAAATGAAAACAAACTATTTTTAGAAGCAAAGGAAGATAATGAGTGGCGAGAAGCGAGCTCGTAAAGAAATAAGGAGCAACAAACCAAGAAAAGGTCAATGACAAAACGAAACGAGACGAGACAAATCGGAAAAAACTCAAAACTCAATGGCGCTCGGGCTCGGCCTCGGTCTCGTCTCGGCGGCGGCTCGCTCTTTAATCATCCACCACTCATTCCACTAACAAAACAAAACAAAAAAGTTCGAGCACCCATTTTTTCACTCTAACTTTGCCACCCAACCAATCACCCACTTCCTTATCAAAAGTGTCTAGCGGTCGGCAGGCAGGCCGAGCCGACAATAGAGTGGTTGATATAGAGTTGAGTTGAGTTGCGTACACAGAAACTTTTGCTCCATTGCCGTTGCCGTTGCCGCCACTTTCACTTTCATTTTCAGAGTCTATGATTAGACACAAACCTAATCATTCGGGGTGGAATAATTGATTTTTTTATGTGCTCTACACAGATTTCACACAGGATTAGGACACGTTGAGCTGAGCTACAGCTGTGAGCACGGAAAAACAAGGTGCTCTTAAAAGTGAGATCACACAAAATAACCTGTCACATGACTCTTTTTCTGTTTATTTTTGTCTGTTTTTTTTTTATTTTTAAACTGATTGGACTGGATGGGTATTGGAACACAAAAAGTTCACAAGCAATTGCGTCTGTTTTGGCAATTTTCTGATTTTTGCTTTTATTTTACAATGCTCAATTCGATTGGCACCGCTGCGCCACGTACCAACGCACTCACTTAAATACGCGTTTTTTGGCACGCTGTCAAGAATTTTGCTTCCACGCGCGCTTGCATGTTCGGCAGAGCGCTATGGATATTAGTCGTTTTTAATTTCAAAGAATTGGCGAAATCGTAAACAAAATTGCAAAATTTTTAAAAATTATTAAAAATACCTTGAAAAATCGAAAAAATCACTAAAATTTGGAAAACAACGAAAAATTGTAGAAATGTATTAAAAATCAATAGTACTCGTAAATTTTTGAAAGTTACACAAATTACAAAATATTGAACGTCTTTCTGAGAATTTTCGACAGCTATATGGCTATTAGCCGTTAAAATGGCGCTAGTTTGACGGTATTCGGAGAGCAAGCAAGAGCCAGATCGGGTACGGCTAATAGCCGTAGTGTTTGACGTGTATTTAAAACCGATACTTATGGTTTGGTGATTGGCGTGAGAATAATAATTAGCGTGAAACCTCATTTTTTAAAATCAGAATACTCTGAATTTTCAAGAAAAAAAGCCCAGCGAGCTCAAAAAATTAACAAAAGTGAACTAATAACAAATTGAACCACATAAATACTTGAAAAGAAAAACAAACGAACTGTTGTTTTTCTTTCTCAGAATTTATTTTAATTTTTTCGCCCCTCTTAACCACCAAAAACAACAGAAAAGCAAAGGTATGTCAAATAACATAACATAGCACAAGAATACACTCTACTCTAGTCATGAGGCATGACACCTAGCGGTCAGCGACGTGCTCTACCCATTTCAAGAAAAGGAGCACAAGAAAGATGGTGAGGGGGGGGGGACCTTCCTCTCAAATGACGAGCAATGTGCAATGTGCTTGCTCGGTTTTTGAGAGAAGGCGGAGAGTGACAAGCGAGTGTGTGTATGTGTGTGTCTAGAGCTATTTATGGATGAGGTACGGATGCCAAAAATAATATTTCTGGATGTCTGCTTGCTCTGGGAGGACGTGGGGGGACCACAGAAAAAGAAGAAGAAGAAGAAGAAGCGGTAGTTGTTTTTCTTGTTCCTTGTCACAAGAAAGTCTAGTCACCAAAAATGATCTTCGATTGGTTGGTGTGGTGGCACGTGCGTTCAAGAAATCTAATTAATTTTTTCTTTTCTGTCCACCTTTCTCGAGGGACCTGATTGCGAGGGGGAATGGAAAAAAATTGAAGGAGAAGAAGAAGAAAAAAGTGGGAAAAAAGTCAGAAAACAAACAACACGACACGGTGACGACTTTTAAAATTGTTGATGACGTTCTGACGACAGAACGCTCACACCGAGACAGATGGACCAACATATATATTTATGTACAAAACAACAATTTTCCAGCTTATCCCCATGTTCTCTCTCTCTTCTTTTTCCTGTCCCTGACAAACAACATCATCAGGTTCTTTCGTTGCTTCATCTTATTCTCCTTCTTCTATTTTTGGCACATTCGGAAATAAACTTTTCGCGTTTTTGTGTGTTGAAAAATGTGGGGATACACACACACACACCACAAGTGAAAAAGATGAAAACGAGGACAAGCGTGAACGAATGAATGAATCTGTCACTTTCTTTATGTTTTATAACCGTATCCAATTCCCATTTATCACTCGCCTCGCTGCTGCGTATGGTGTGAATAGGAAAAAAAAGATAGAGAGAGGGAAAGAGAGGGAAAGAGAGTGAAACAGAAAAAAACATATTTTTTAAAAGTTGAGGTTTTCAAGATTTCTAATTTTAAAATGGAAAACTAATTTTTACAAGTATGCTCGGACCTTTTTAGACGCAGATATGGCAGATAGCCATTACTGGCGTACAGTTGGCAAGCAGCCTAAAAAACATACCGAATCAAAATGTTTGATTTTTGAAACCTTATCTCTTGGAATTCTGCCCAGAACGTCAAGTTATCAATATCACGCCCTTTCCAAAAAAAAAATTGAGGGTTTTTGGAGATTTTAACAGTTTTCGACTCGGATATGGTGCCCATATGGCTATTAGCTGTTAAAAATGACAGCCTGAACGGCAGATAGCTACGGTTTGTTTAGAGGGTTTCGAGTCTAAGTACAAGAAAATTGTAGGGCATGCATTCGGGGCGGCTGAAGGCAGCCAAGACACAGTTGGCACTTAATCGGCAATGAGCGTAAGGTTGGCAAGGGGTGGGCGAAAGTTTGATGCCTTTGTCAACGGCCCCGACTCAATGACTAATTGCCAAAAGTTTCCTACTCAAAATTTCTGAGTAAAATTACTCACCTGCATTTGCGACTGCAAAACGGCCAGCCGATCAGGCTCCAAATTCGCTTGTGCCAGCAGCGCTTCCTGTGAAACCGGCAAGTTGGGACCGCTAGGACCGGGCCTGCCGCTGCTCCCCGCTGAGGAGGAGCTCGCTTCTTCCATACGCCTAAATTTTTTCACGTGATCCTTTTTCTTTCTTTTTTTTTGGTTAAAAGAAATGAAATACAGAAAGAAAGAAAAAAAGAAGTCAAAGTTATTGCACACGTCGATTATTTTGTGATATTGATATTGGTATTGATATTGATACTGATAATGAGAATGATAAGAGATATAAAATAAGAGATATTGATGAAAAAGGGGAAAGTTTCCGTGCCACGTCAATACGAAATTATTATTTGTTATGTATTATACAGGGATAGGTACAGCTAGTACAAAACATAAAAAAGCAAAAAAGAAAATTGATGGAAACAAAAAACATTAGAAGGTGAAGATAAGATCAAGGGAGAGAAAAAAAATTATTGTGTAATAATCAGAAGCGAAGCCGGTTCAAGTTCAACAGCTGATACTTTCAATATCAGTTTGTCCAAATTTTTATTGTCCAAAAATCAGATTTTCCTGCTCATGCTTCTTTCGACAACACACTAAAAGGTGTCTGAGCCTCTAGGAGCTCAACTTTTTGAAACAATGGGCATGTGAGACCACCCGGTGACAGAGTTTAAAAATGAAAAGGCCGGTCGTGGCGCGTGGACGGGAAGACGATGAGTTGGAAGAAAAGAGAAAAGGCTCTCGCGGGAAGACAGAAAAAATTGTTTTTTGAGTTGGAGAAGTGACCTGAAGAAATGGGGGTGGATGGGTTGATGGATTTGAAAGGGATGGAGAAGATGGGCTCAAAAATTAGAAAATTTTAAACTGATGGCTCGGAAGAGCGCGTTTGTGCTGAGTATGATCTTTGCGTAGAAAAACGCGCTCCGATGAACTCAACGATATGCGATTTTAATTTTGGTTTCCAAATTATTACATTTATTGTGTTTTCAATCGAGTTGCAGCATGAGAACGAGAGATAAAAAGATATTTTTTCTCTGCTTCTCTTCGAATCGAACTGTGTTTGCGTGGTCGTGCGAAAAAAAGTGGGCGGAGTCACGCGTTCTCATGTCGCAAGTCGATTGAAAAAACAATAACGTTGAATTTACAGGTGAAATGAAATATTTTGGAAACCAAAATGAAAATCGCACAGCGTTGAGTTCAGTGGAGCGCGTTTGACCATTTTGGTGGGCCGACAATATATCCCGCACGGTGTGCTGGCCGGAACGTTAATGGTAATGCGCTCCGCTGAGAGGGGAGACTACTTGTCTGTGTCTCTTCGGCGAGAGTAGCTGGCAGTTGCTACAAAAAATAAGTTCCGCGCACTCTGCTTCTCTGCGTCTTCTTTTCGTTTTCTTTTTAATGCGGCCAAATGCAGCATATGGTAGAAAAATGCGATCACGCTTAAAATTAGGCCATAATTTTTCTTAGTGAAAAAAAACCCGCGCAGTTTAAATTTATTTTTTCAACGTCCCGTCCAAAATACTGTGATCTCGATCTCGCGCTCCACCGATATACGACAGAAGTTAGACAGTTAGACAAAGTGGGTCACTTTGAAAAACCAAGATATTACTGCGTCGCGAAAACCAGTCAGAGCGGAGCGCGCAACTCGGCTGTGGTCTCGCCGCGAAAAGTGGGAGTCACGGCCGAGTCACAGCAGAGTCCCAGCAGAGTCGCGCGCTCAGCTCTGACAGGTTTTCTCGACGCAGTAATACACAGACAACAAAAGAGCGCAAAATGGATTTTTGCACAGTCACTGCTATACATTTTCTGCCCCCCACTTTCTTCTCTGTTACGTCATAATCCTCGCCCACGAGCAATTTTCTTGAAAC
Organism: Caenorhabditis japonica; assembly: GCA_963572235.1. Taxonomy (NCBI): domain Eukaryota; kingdom Metazoa; phylum Nematoda; class Chromadorea; order Rhabditida; family Rhabditidae; genus Caenorhabditis; species Caenorhabditis japonica. The sequence goes on along the minus strand of OY754347.1, from coordinate 11,098,730 downwards.
TTATTTCTCATATAAATAAAAGAGCCCCAAAAGGCCTGCCCCTCTTTTCCATATTGTTTATTTTTATTCCCTTTGCTTTTCGCCCTACTGGTATCTTATTTCACTCATCACCACCACTTCTCCCTCGCCCTGCGTGCGGAGGCGTCTGAATTCAATCGTAAACGAACAGAAGAACCAACCAATGCGGCTCTTCATTAATTTATTGAAAGGGGTAGTGGGCAACTTTATTGAAATGTCTTATAAACCAAAATACAAATAGAAGGATCAAATTCAGAGTGTGGAAAAATCTGGCAAAGGGAAGGGAAGGGGACCAGTCTAGTCAATGTATGACCAAAAGCTGCGAGAGAAAAATGAGACTAGGAAGAAAGAAAAAAGGAAAGGAAGGAAATAGAAAAAAAATAGGACGACTAATAGTAAGGGAAAATGAAACTTCCAATGGCTCAGACTGAATTATGCTGCCTATTCTATTCAGTTGTATGTTATATACAATTAAAAATTAGCCATAACCGCGCGAGAAATTCCCTCAGCAACAGTGCAAAAAACTGATCATTGAGATTTTATAGTTTATATTTAAAAACGTAACGATTTGCTTCCGGATATACGAAAAATTTAAATCTGGACTGACTTATCTCACTATCAGGTCATGTCTGAGCCGGCTTGTCTGGTTTTGATCAGTGAAAAGTGCAAAACACAAATTAAAAGAAAATGTTTGCTATTTTATTGATTTCAACTCTTTGCAAACTCTAAAAATAAAATTTTTCACAGCCTGCAAAATTTCAAAATATGTACACAAAACTGCAACAAAAAAGTGTTTATAGACCATAGTGGACACGTGAGAAATGTCTAACGTCTTCATTCTACGTTTTTTTCTCAATATTCTTTCGTTTTCTCCGCCACAATGAATCTCATTAAACTGAGCCGTGCGTAGTTTTCTTCGAGGTACATATTTTTTCAAAGTTAGAGAAAAAAAAAACATTTCAAAAAAGAAAGGGGTGAAACTTTTTTTTTTTGGATCTGAAAGAATACAAAGAAAAACAGTTTAGAGAGGTAAAAAAGCAAAAAGGCAAAAAGGCCAAAAGACCAAGAGAAAAAGAGAAAAAGAGGTGGCGGGTAATAATTAAACGATAATAGATAATCATCGCGATCATCATAATAAACTGAAGCCTTTAGTGAATGAAGAATGAAGAGCGTTTCGAGACACCACCGCAAACTCGGAGGGCGCCAGGGAATGGGATGAAGAAACGGAGAAAAAGTGGAAAGCAGAGTGTGTAGAGACGGACATTCGCCTCACTCACACAAAACACTCACATATACTCACTATCTGAAAAGAGAGAGCGGAACGAGAGCAGAGACGCAGGGTGGCAGAACGGAGACATTGGACACGAAAATAGCCGAGACGAGAAAAGGGTAGGGCATAGACAGGCCCCCCCCCCCAAAACACCCCCCACCAACAACTTAGGTTTCTTCCTTCCCGTCCGTCGCAGAAATTTTTGTTTATTTTGTTTTCTATATTTAGAGAGGGAGAGAGAGATAGAGAAATACGAAACAGGTGTGTCCTTAAATTGAGAAAAAAACCAGAAAAAAGGAGCATCTTTTAATTCAGTTACGATGCTCCAATGTTCCGCTGGTTTCTCTGCGACACCCGCGGAACAGCGGAGCGTCGTAACTGAATTTCGCTCCTAAACACGTGTTTTGAATTTTTACTAAATTAAAACATGACATGAAATTTTTAGGGGATTCAGTAATTTTCAATGTTTCAGGGGGAAGATATCGCAGCAGGTAGTGGTGGCCGCCGCCGTCCGAGAGTTCCCAGGTACAAGTCCGCCCTCGCCCCCCGGGTTCACCCAGCTTCTAATTGGGTAGTAGAGAAATCTACGAAGATTGTTCGGTCATTTGCCTTGCCAGGAATTGACTTAAATAATGTCTGGCTCTGAACGGTACACCACCAGTCGTCCACGTACGCAGAAAACCGTGAAACCGTGAAATTTTTGGCGCGTGATGGCGAGAGTCGGCATCTAGGTGGCTAATAGCCACTGAAAATGGCTAATAGCCGCCGAAAAGGCTAATAGCGGGCGATAATGGCAAGTAGCCGACGAATTTTGCTATTAGCCATCGAATATGGCTATTAGCCGCCGAAAATCGCTATTAGCCATTATGGGGTAATGCCACCGCCTATAAAAAATTCGTATGTTGGCAACGCAGCGATAGAATTTTTACATGCAACAATTAAGAGGACAATCTTCGCGCTTACTCAGCGATTTTTTGACTTTTTCCAGACAGAAGATGTCCGAAATTTGAAATGGAAAAAATTTGAAAATTATAGCCAACGGAAACGGCTAATAGCCATGGAAAATGGCTAATAGCCATCTAATATGGGGCGTGTGCCAAATACAAATGGCACACGCCCCGAATCAGTTATTAGCCGTTTTCAATGGCTATTAGCCAAAAATTTCCTGAGAATTTTTCTGTAAATTTCAGATTTTTCATGCTTTTCATAGCTTAAGGATGCAATTTTCTTCATGAATTTTTAATGCTTTTCAAAAAGGTCTTTTTTAATTATATTTAGTGGATTTTCCAAAATTCACTTATGTTTCGAAATTTACCATTTTTTAAAATTTCGGCGTATTGGAGATTCAAAAAATGTGTCAGCATCACATTAAAATGAAAAAAATTATCTGACTTTTGGAAATAAAAATTTGAAAGAAATCCAAAAGGAGTACACGTGGCGTGGCCATTGGCCTAGAAAACCGGCGGCCGCTGCGAAAAATTGGTTTGAAAAAAAAATTAAATTTTCCGCCAACTCGTGTACTCCTTTTCCATATTTTCACGATTTTCAAGAATTTCACGCAAAAAATTTTAGTAATTGTTTCATTTTGCAATGATGTAGCGCTAAATACGAAATTAGGCTTCGCGGAGCCAAGTTTCCTTTTTCGAGCCTCCTCATTTTATCAAAATTGTGATAAAATGATCTTCAAATCTTCCGAAAAAAAAAGTTGACCAAATTGAATTCAAATAAACGGATTAAGTGATCGGTCGCACGTTTGACCGGTTTTTTTGTCTTGTTTGATCAATCGTGCGATTATCCCACTTTCTCGGATATTTTCGAAAAACAAGCCGCACAATTTTCAGTACATACTGACATCGTCACACTTTATGACGCTTCTGATAAACAGAACATTTTTTCGGAAACTAAGTACATGTCAGCTGTCAATTTTTTTAATCGCAAGACCAAGAATAGTCATTTGTGTCGTCATCAGCGAATAGTGATAACCAAAAAATGCAAAAAGCAAACACATCACGTCTTTTTTGTCGTTTTTCAGTGATTTTTTCTCGAGAAGTAGTGCAACGTCTCTTCCGGAACGGGAAATTGACCAATGTTGAAATGGCTGGGTAAATTGGGATTTTCGCAAAACTCAGAAATGTACATATAGAATGATTTCGTCTTGAAGCTGAAGTTTTAGTTGGAGTTGAAGCCACGATAACAAACATGGTGACAAACAAACAGACAGAGCAGGTGGTCAGTGTCTGGTCAAAGTGTAAACAAAAAATGAACGAGAATAGAGTTTGGAATTTGAAATTGTGATTTGGAGATGAAGCAATAATAAGAAAACTAGGCCATCAAGAACAAGTTTAGGCACGTATTAAAAGTGTTTATTACATTTTTCCAACAAATTAGACTGTATCAAAATAGCCCGTCGTCCAATGCACCACCAAGTTCGTCGGATAATGAAATTATTTTTTCACTCGAAAATTTACTTTTTTGAGAAATTCGAATCATTATCTGATTATTCAGGAGGACACCATCATTTTCATCCAAAAACGAGGTCCTTTTGTCAGAAAATGACCGAGGAAGGCTGGGGTGCCGTGCAACTCAGCACCCCAGCCTTCCAAAATTGTTTCTACCTGGCGCATTTTTAAAACCCTAAGGCTCGGTCATTTTCTGACAAAATTGTTTAGTTTTTGGATTAAAATAATGGTGTCATCCTGAATAATCAGATAATGATTCGAATTTCTCAAAAAAAGTAAATTTTCGAGTGAAAAAATAATTTCATCATCCGACGAACATGGTGGCGGATTGGACGACGGGGGAGGCGTCACGGCGTGCTAGACCCTACGTTAAGGAATTCGCGCCTTTTCGTATCTGTCTGTGTCTCGACAGTGGCATTCTGCCAAGTCTAGCAAAAAGTTTGAAAAAATTGAGACACAGAGACACGAGAATTGGCGCTCGAAAATTTGACCTCAAAAAAGTTTTCTGAAACGTAGTCCCCAACACGCCGTGGGCGTGTGCTAGGCTATATCTTTCGTCTGTTATTTCAAAAATTGACACCCTTGGCCAAGAATTAAGTAATGTTGGATTATCTAGCCTACTACAAATGTACAATTTTCCCATTTTATACACACACTTACATATGTATCAATCGTTGCACTTAATCCAGTCCGAATCCCTTTATCATATGCCCCGCTTTATAAGCATCATCCAAAGTATTTACCACTTTAAAGAAAATAAGAACTCAAAGTTTAGAGCAGTGATCTATAATAAAAGAAAAATGGGAAGAAAAAATTGTTATTCGCTTGACAAAAAGGGGAAAATAAGAGTTTTCTTTTTAAAAAATGGAGCAGAAAGGAAAAAAGGTGCACTTTCGAACAAGAAAAACTTTTTGAGAGGCTACTTTTTCTGTGTTCTTTTTAAAGAGAAGTCTCGAAAAACCGTGTTTAGAAGATCTTAAATCAGATTGTACACAAAAATTCATTGTTCAGAGCTCCCTAAATTGTGACAATTGCGTTCTACGGGGCATGAGACTCAATAGGGCTCACTCTGATTATACAGGTCAAATCTACAACTTTTTCAAGTTCTAATCCATATTGTCCATTCGTGAAAAAAGCAAGCGCGCTCCACGAAACGTAGTACTTTGTGGATTTCATTTCCGTCGCCAAATTATTTCAATTAACGTGTAAATTCAACGTGAAATTAAATAATTTGGCGACGAAAATGAAATCCACGAAGAACAAGTTTTGTGGAGCGCACTTGCTTTCTTCACGAATTAACCATATAAAACATGACGGATAATTAATTGGCAAGAAAAAAATATGAGCTATTGTTTTTTCAATCGAATTGCGACATGAAAACGCGAGTCTGCATTCACCGTTCTGCCTGCGTCTCTTCAAATATCATCAGTGTGTTCGCGTGGTTGCGCAGAAAAAAGGGGCGGAGTCTCGCGTTCTCATGTCGCAAGTCGTTTGAAAACACAATAGCGATGTCTGTTTTTCTACCGAACACCCTTCCAGACAGTTGTTTTTTAGTCTAACCCTCAGGAACTAAAATTCCAACCACCTGGGAAATAAACTGAAAAATATCGGACTTTAAATGTGCCTGAATGTTATTGAGAATAGTTATTCACTGTTTTTAAGAATCGTTATTCACTTTGGGAATATTTGGCTCAAAATTGCTGGCCATCGGTAATCATCACTGTTTTGGGAGTTGGTTATGGAAACGGCTAATAGCCGAAAATTCCCAATTAGATCAATACAAAACATTTTATTTGAATTTTCAACTCAACTCACCCGTTACTTTGAAGAAAATGAGAAAATGGACAAAAGAAAAAAACAACTACAAAGTATAGATAAATCATCTAAATACATAATACATCCAATTTTACACATACAAAAAAGTAACGAAAAAGGGTAAAATGCAAAATCACATTATAGAATATGATACAAGTTTTCGTGCCATTGAATTCCTGAAAACAGTCAAAAAAAGCCTCCGGACATGCCAATATAGTAGAACCAATAGAAAATGTTGAAGGCGGTGAACAGAAGAGGGAATAGTTTTGCGGAGATCTGGAACGAATAATCAATAGTTAATCAAATGAAAAAAGAACTTACCTCATCAATCCTCTCGCCATTCACATACATGGGACTTTCCATATGGATCAACAGTTTTTGCCGTTTCTCCTCACTTTTTCGTCGTCTCACGTTTCCATTCCCATCGTTGATTTGGATTGTGTGCGTGGAATCTGAAAATTTTTACATTGTTGTTTTTTGTATAAACTTTGTTTTGATCCCACCAGTATTAGTCTCTGCAACTTGTGGACGTTGCCCTGATAATCTAGACAGCCATTGTTGCTCAGAGTCACTTCTCATCATCAGTTGCTCTTTGTATCTAAAAAAAGGAAACAAAAAGCTTAAGATTTGAATGGTTTGGTACCTATTATGTCTTCTCCGTTTGGCTTCTAACTTGTCTGCAAAACCGACAACAGCGAGCTGAAAAGAAAGAGCAAACAATTAAATTTTAGAAAAAAAGGGGAATGACTCACTTCGACGAGGGATAAAAATATGAATCCAACGCATCCAAACATCCAGATATCCAGGGCTTTCACATAGCTTACACGTGGCAGATTTTTCACAATGTTTCCGAATTGGAAGGTCAGAGCCATCAGAGATGATACACCGAGAGTGATTCTGGCGGGTAGAGCCTATAAATAAAGTTATAACGTTTTGCATCGAGCACACTACCCTATGCAGAAAAACAAGTACTTTAACGGCGCAGGAAGCAATTGTTTGTACTTTAAAAATAATTCAATTTGTTTCGAAATTTCACGCAAATTGTAAAAAAAAACATGCTCAGAGTTCAGAGACCATGAGTGGTTTAACCGAAAATACAAACAAAGTTTTCCTGTTTTTGCAAAACAAAAAAAAAACACACACCTTGGTATCAATCCAAAACGCTATCCATGAAATAAACACTGATAAATACGTAGGCATGTACGCCTGCAGGACATAATAGCCGTAAAGTCTGCGGAACGTGAATTGAACTTCTAGCTGATCCCAGAGCCCGGCGGTGTAGACTAGAGTTGCATTGAGGTGTCTAAAAATGTTTTTTTTGTGGAAATTTTTTTTGGAACGGTCATGTACTCACTTAATATCAACCAGTTCAAAATCTGGAAGGTTTTTCGAATCTGGGTCTGGGATGGTTACTGGGTCCCAGTCTCGCCAGACGATACGGACTTCGGCGGTGTTGTAGGAGTAGCTCTGAAAAACGTTTTGAGATAGACAGCTACCATAAAAACTTTAGTAGAAGGGCCGGCCCTTCTATTTTTTGTGAGGTGTCTCGCAGGGCCCTTTTATTGGAGGGGCACTTCTATTTTTCGTGAGGTCGTTTTGGGAGGCCTTTCTATTAGAAGGGCCCTTTAATTTCAGGAGCGTGAAGGCAAACTCGCTCTAGCGTGTTTCCACAGTGGCGTTCTGTCAAGTTTAGCTGAATGCGATGCGTGTAAAACTGGCGCCATAAAAAAATTAGATTTCAAAGTGTGGATACAGTGCGTCCAAAACCCCAGAAACCAAATTCCCATGTGTGTCGCACTTTTTTGACGCCCGTACCACCAAAAAGTCACTTTTTCAAGCGTCCAATATTAATAGGACCACCTCTGGCTTTTGGAGTGTCAATGATTTTTTCATTGGGTTGCAACCAGGAAACATGATTTTTCATGGATTGTCGGTCTGAAAGTGACTATTTGTTTGATTTTATATTGTTTTGAACTATTTCCATGGTTGTATCTGGATCTGATAGGTAACGTCAAATCTAACTTCTTATTTTCTTCACGAGGCGAGGCATTTCATGGAGTGAAGATCCCATTTGATGCATCACATCAAATGGGATCTTTGGTGAAGAAGTGTAAAACATGGTCATTTTCAGATCGAAAATTTATGAGAAATCATGGTTCCTGGTGAAAACCCAATAAAAAACTCACCGACACACTAAAATCTCGAGGTGGTCCTATTAATATTGCACGCTTGAAAAAGTGACTTTTTGGTGGTACGGGCGTCAAAAAAGCGATAGACACACGGAAATTTGGTTTCTGGGGTTTTTTTTTATGCTGGATCTTTCTTATATATATTACGCTATTCAAGTATGTCCGTCTGTTCGCTTGGAAGATTGCCCGCCCGTATTTCTCAAAGAACGAGAGCATTAGGGTTAAGTTTGCAACTCACTAGCTACTACACCAAGTGATACCGGTTCCAAACGATATGAATTGATAATTAAATGTTCGCGTCAATCGGGAGTTTCTCACGTGAAAATTTTCTAGGTTTTTTTTATGTCTTCATTTTAGTTTGCAAAACTTCGCTTTGAAGGGTCAGGGTCAGGTTCAACAAGTTCAATTGGTTTTCACGTTTAACTTTTTTTTTCTGTTACTGTTACGACGAACGTCGTATAAATATTTATTGTCGGTCCGCCAAAATGATCAAACGCAATCTGCTGAAGAGTTTATGAGACGAAAGCGACAAAGCGAGGCTACAGAAGAAAGTGCAATCCGGAAAAAGAAAGATCGGGAGTCCAGACGTCTTCGGAGAGCTGTTTCTACCCAGAAGGAGAAAATGATGGAAAGGATCAGCAAATCGCAATCAAAATTGAAGACAAGACTGTCTGAAACGAAGGAAAGGGCCGAGGAAAGAAGATCAAGTCTTCAAAGCATTGCCAAGGCTAAAAGAGCATCGGAAACCAAGGAACAAAGCACTGAGAGAATCACACACTATTCAACCAGATATCGGAAAAAAAGGATGAGAAGAATGCAACAACGGCCAAAAACGCATTTGGAGGTGCTACAGTAACTCGACATCACTTAGGCCAGATAACGACTACATGTACTAACTGTAGAGCAAGTTTCTTCAAAGGCAAGAAATATTTATATTGAATCGGGAATCAATATCAGTTTTTAAAGACGAAATTAGCAATGATGTCGGCATGGTCAATATCTGCTGTGCTTCTGGAGACATTGAAGTCGAGGACAACTTTGCCAACTTTCCAGCCCAGATCGAAAAACTTCTTACAGGAGATAGCTCGGATGCTGACAACTTCCAGAGCAACATTTGACATTGGCTCTCGCATCAATGGGTGCACAGGTGGAAGAGTTCAGAGGCTACTAACCTTACTCCTATAAGATCCATGGACAGATCTACTATGCAGCTGGACCTCTCCATCCACCGACTGGAAAGGCCCCTTCCTATGGACAATCATACATCATGGACACGAAGCAGACGACTGAAGAGAGGCACAGTGTTGCTCCGAACAAGAACTGTGACAGATCAATTATTTATGAAGTCGTTGAGCAAACTTCTGGCAGAACTCAATGCCTTCGCCAAGTCCTACAAATGCTTCCATTCAGATGTTGTGCAGTGCTGAAGATGAAACCGTGGACGAGATCAAGATGTACCTGGACTGCCGCTATATTTGTGCTTCAGAAGCTCTCCACCACATCTACCGATTACCGTGTCAGAAGAAGAGCGACGCAATCTATCGCCTATCCATTAATTTTCCGGATCGTCCGACAGTGGCTTACCAACCTGGAAACGAGAAGACCGCCGCTCAAAATTCTGCAAAAAGAGGGGCTACGCTGACCGCTTTTTTCGCAAAAAATAAGTACTTCGCAGATCAGGAACGAGCTGGAAAGGACCTCAAAGAGATCAAGGACTCCAGAAAACTCACCTACATCGAAATGACGAAAAGTTTCACTTTCGACAAGACAGGAGGAGAGTGGAAAACTAGAAAAAGAGGCTGATAAAGGACCCTCGGAAGGATCTTTGGAGTCTGTCCAGGAGATCCTGACAGGTACGCTCTACGTCTTCTGCTTTTGAACACCAAAGGTGTCATACAATCTATTGGTTACAACAAATACATGACCACGGAATTCCTCACACCTTCGTACCAAGGATCACCTGCTACGAGGACAAAAACCTTCCATTCCCCCTCAAGAGAACACAGTTCCCGGTCAACTTGGCATTTGCCATCAGCATCAAAAAAGCACAGGGACAATCGTTTGGAAGAGTTGGACTCGTTCAAATAGTTTTTTAGTGAATAAATTGTTGTTTTGAAACTAAAAAGGGAGCTTTGAACTAGATTGAACTAGATCAAGTTTAATGATACGCCCAACCTAACAGCCGCCGCAGGCGGCTACTCAAGACTGATCGGCGCCGATAGGCGTCAGATCAGGCTTGTTGAATGATAATTACAGATTTTTTGTATCTTTTTTCGGTTGTCTAGACCCCCAAAATCAAAGGGGGTCCTATTAATATTGGACGCACTGTATTAGCCAATGAAAATGGTTGTTAGCTATCAAATATGTATGCCAGATTGCAATTCCGGCGTGTAGTTGGCTTCTGGTCGGCTGACGGCGCAAGTTTGGCGGTTTTCAGAGCGCAACTAGTTAGAAAAACGGGTATTATCCAGAGGCTTTTGCTAATAAATTCCCCGAATAAAAAAAAAGAGAATTTGTTTTGGCGCGGCGCGACACGGCTCGGCTCGGCTCGGCTCGCCGTTCCATCAATCCCAACTGCCTGTCAGATTCACATCCTTATTCCCAATTATTCATTTTGCCAGCTCTCACCTCAAAAACAAGATTGCATGATTGTCGGTCCATGGGGAAGTAGGTCAAATCCAGTTTGCACGGCCCGATGAGTGACACCCGGAAATTCAGCCATACGGTGCCATTTGGAAAGATTAACAGAAGTATGTTTTGCGACGGGGACGCGTGGATTTCTACCTGAATTGAATTTAAAAAATTATTTTTTTTTAACATATGCCCTACACCCTAAAAGGTCGGAAAAAAGACCACCACCCGATGAATTTTTCATACACTTTTTTTCTGCCTCTTTCCAAAAAAAAAACGTATTTCTTTTTTATCTCCGTGCCCTTGGCTCAATTTACTCGGAGCAAGCAACCCAACACAAAAAAGTCCAAACCTAATAAAATTGGACGTATTGGACGATCGGTCGGTTGGTCCTACCCAACCCCCGAGCCAACTCCAACTCACTTTTTTGCTATTCACAAAACACACGTTCGGCGACCACATTGTTGGCAGTTTGTGCGATGCCAATGAGATGTTTTTGAGACAGTAATTGCGGTCGGAGAAGTCGATGCGCGGGTCGCGCCAGATTTGTGAGAACCACACATCTGCTTTGAAACTTGACGAGAATTCGCTGATCTCGGTGATTGATTGGACGGTTAGCTCGACGATTACCTGGAAGAATAGTTTTTGGAACTTTTCTAAATTTCCCTCCTGTTTGGAAATGTTTTATGAATTCCCGTGCTTTTACTGCCTCTTTTCAGCTTCAGAAATTCGCAATTTATGTATTACCTCTGTCGAATTGGCACTTGGCAAATTGTTTTTGTCGTACGAATCGTCGAAGAGTTCCTGAAAACAATCCAATCTTGTTATTCTCAGATATTTATTTTTTTGCTCCCCTTGCTTTTCAAGTGCTTTGACATTCCCTGCTTCAACTTTGAGGTCTTATTAGGTCTCGAACTTTTTCAAGAGGAAGTTTTAAGGGGATGAAAATCGTGCAGTTGGTTCCCGGAATAAAAGTTTACAAACATATTTGCCCTCTGGTTGGTCCCGTGCCTGAGGCTAGATGAAAAACGGGTGCAAAACGTCGTTTCAACAAATCCACGTTTTTTTGCACACACATACACACAAACACACAATATTTACAATTTTATCAACCATTGTTCATCGTTATTTCAACCAACAACAAGCATTTTTTGTCTTCTTTTCCCACAACAAAGAAAAATAATAAATAAAATAACCTAAATTAAGGGAGAATAAAGTGACGGGAGGAAGGACTGGCTCATCAAAAATGTGTCAAAATTCTTTAAAGTGTGAATCAAAGATTATTAGCCACCGAAAATTCTGAGTCTTCTTTTCATAGTGAATAGATAATGGTTCCACTTCAAATACCAGGCTAAATAAATGAAAATTTGAAAAGATAGGATGACATGTTGTGACATCCACTAATAACCGACCAACTTGCGAGGAAGGGGGAATTTTCGGAGCGGTAAACTGGCTATTAGCCGTTGAAAATTGCTGGTAGCCATAACTGGAGCACAGCTCGCGCCTAATCGACCATTGGCGCTAGTTCGCAGCGCAATAAATGTCATGTAGCCAAAATTGACCCCTAATCTGTAAAAATCCTAGTTTTGTCGGCTTTTTATTTAATTGTGAGAGAAACAGGTTTTTGGTACATTCAAATTGAAAAACAAAATGGGTTCTCACTATGACACTCTGCGAAAACAGGTTTGTTTAGAGATTTTCGAGTCTAATTAGAAAAAAAAAATTGCCGAGGGAACTTTTGGCGAGACTACACCATTTCTGGAGCAGAGTTTCCCCTATCCGCTAATCGCTATTAGCCAAAATTTCCCTGGTCCCTCAACTTCCCGAGTAGTTAAAAAGTTTGTAACCGAATGAAGAGGAAGAAAAAACCGATCAAGATGAAACGCAATAAAGTGAAACCGCGGAAACTCGAGTTTAGTTGGAGAGAAGAGTGCCCCCCACCCCATACTATTAGATTTTTTACAGAACAATCTTAAAACCTTGAACTTTTACCCTGTTCTCTTCTGAGATCCACTTCTCCTCTTTTCCTGTTTTTGAGTGTTGTTTGTTATTCAAGCACCTCTTCTCATCCCCCTCCCCCTCCCCACCCTTCCATTTTTTTCATCTTCTCTTCCAATTTTGATTGGTCCCAAGGCTTGTAGCCAACGCCCATAAAACCGCATTTGCCAAAGAATAGAGGCAGGCACATTTGAAATTAGAAGTGAAGCTACGCAATTGATTGGGTTGTGTGTTCGCGCAGAGCTGCCGCTGAGACCGGCGGAAAAATAATGAAATTCGATTAAAACTGGCGGACTTTAGTGGTGGATTAGATTTGGATTTTTTTTCTAGGCGGAAAGCAAAAAAAAAACGCTATCTTAGGAGTTTTTATTTTTGGAGTGGAGAGCCAACCGACAGGCATGACGAAAAAAAAAATTGAAACCTCACTCACTTCGTTTAGAGTTTACTTCTTTACTTCTATCTTTCTGTGTTTTATATATAAATGTTTCGACTATTTTCACGTCTCATTTGACACAAACAATAAATGTGCGTGCAATGAATGATTCCTGTCTGAGGGCTCGCCTCGCTAAAAGGCTTTTTTATTCATATACGTGAAGGGGAAGAGCATAAAACTCATAATCTCCCGTTTCCGCGCAAAGTCGAAAAAGTAGAGTGGAAAGAACAATCGAGAGACCAAAAAGTGCATTTCCTTCCCTTTCCCGCCCACTTTAATCTCTTCCAAGCCTAGAAAATTGGTGGGAGCCTGGCTGACGGCAACATATCTATGTTTCGTTTCCCTTTGGTGATGTCAAGCTCATTACAGGACACCTTTTATGTCTACAAATGCACGTACATATGTAGATAAAAATGTTAGACCCCTTTCCTTTCCTTTCCTATCCTTTCTATCTACCCCCAACTTCTTCGCCCCACCAACACAATTTCGGAACAAGCTCGCTTTCGCAGATATTATAATGGGTTTCCCTCTCACATCGAGCAAAAGAGACAAGAAAATAAGTAGGTAAGTAGAAAAGCGAAGAAAAGGGAAATATGTATCTTTTTTGTATCTTTCTTGCTTGGTTTTCTATTTTCTTTTTCTACTTATATTTTCCTCTTTTTTCGTTTTTTTTCCTTTTTTTTTTTTGGTTTGAGCAAAAAAGAACTGCACAACTTAAGAATTCGGGAACGCCTTAGCAAGAGGCTTAACTATGAGACAAAAAATGTTGTTCCTTTCATTTCATTTCCTTTCCTTTCCTTTCCGTTTCTTTCTTTTCCAAAGTTCCCAAGATCTCAGAGACCGGACAAGTAATAGCGAACAATTCAATTTTTCTCCTCCATATGACCCCCAAATAGAACGAAAATTTGATGACGTACAAAACCCCAAATACATACATACCTGGAGCAAATTTTTGCGCAACGTTTCATTGATAGGCGTGCACGGCTCATCCAGCCGCTCTTTCCGGAATTTTTTGCGTTTTCCACCTTCCCGCCGCCGTTCGTGCTGCGGTGGTGATGGAGGGATTTCTGGATAGAGAAATGTTCGATCTGGAGGCATCTGCTGGTCGAGTTGGATTGTGTGCTCCTGGAAGAAATTCGTGGATATGGTGGAGCAGTGCGAGTTAAACGATAATACCTGATGCGCGGCAATCTCAGCAAGCCGATCAGTGTCGCCTGACGAGAGCTCGGGAAGCAGGAGCACTATCCGAGCCAGGTACGATATAATCATGACGCCGAAAACCAGCGGTCGAACTGATAAGGACGGAATTTTGATTTCGCTGACGGGGGAGATGTTTCCAAATTTTTAGCAATGTAGAAACTAAACAAAAAAAACGAATAAAAGAAAAATTCAATAAACAAAGCAGAAAAACACGAAAAAAAAAGAGTTTGGAAGCGGTGCGGAGGGCGAGGGGCGGAGAGAAGAGAACAACACGGACCAGTGGCGCGCCGCATCGGAATGAGGTGTCACCGCCAGAAAGGGCGTGGCCTATGGTAGGAGGCCTATCTAGGGAAGAAGATGGAGTGAGAATGACGTAGAAGTGAAGCCCTCCCGTCCGGAACAACGATGACATTGGCAAAACGGACGGGCTGAGCCGAACCAAGTGGTGCTCTTCTTTTCTATAAACATACATACCCAGTAATATTTTTTTTCTCTTATTTTGTCGGAAAGTAAAAACTTAAAGAACACTTTTTCTTTACGGCAAGCAAGCGATCAGAAAGTGAGAAGGCGGAAATTTGAGAATTTCGTTTGAAAAAAAAAATGGAGAAATTCAATTTGTCAAAAGACAACTGACATAGTTCAAGAAAAAATTTGTTTAAAAAAATAAATATAGGAAAAAATTAAGGAAGTCAAACAAAAAAATTTCAATGTAAGGTTTCTTTTCGGGGGGTTCAGTTATGGGGGTTTTCTATACAAAAAAACAATTTAAAAATATTTAAAAGGAGTCAAAAAAAAAAAGATATGGCCTAACTTTAGCCAGCTGGCCTAGCAACCGGCGGCCGGCGATTCAAATTATTCAAAGACTGGAAGATACAGCAAAAAATGAGAAGATAAAATTTTTAAACTAACAATAAAAGCGGAGATAAAAGCGTATACAATTTTTCGTGCTCTGTTTTGTTTTGTTTTGCGGTTCTCGATTTATTTCAATGTTATTTTATTCAGCGGCCGGCTTTCCAAAAGCTGTGAAAAGTGTAAAGTTGCTCGTAAAATTTATGGCGTGAATGGTGGGAGAAAAGGTCACATTGAGCACAGCTCTGCCGGCTTCTTGCCTTTTTTCTGTTTCACAGGGATGGGCTAATCTGGGTAATTAGTGCAGAAGGGTAAGATTGGCAGAAATCTTCTTCCTTTTGCTATTTAATTGCCATTTTGCAACATGTTTTTGCTTTTGAACCTTGGCTTTTACTCTGGTTAGGAGGTTGTTGCAAAGAACGTACATAGTCGGGGAATTTGTTTTGATGGCTAGCTCCTTTTTCTGAAATTTTAGGGAAATGGGTCTAAATTCCCATTTTATTTACAAATAACTTTGTAAACACAATCAAAGCAAACATTTTAAGCGCCGGTCCGGTCCGGTCCGGTTTGCATGAGAAATAGGAATTCAAAATTTTAGATCTACATACGTTCCCCGTTCTGATAGCAGTGTATCTGCCGATATCAATGGCTATTATCCATCAAGCTGTTATAACCCTCGCAAATTTCTGTATCCATGGCTACTGTACATACATGTGTATATATTGCCACTGGTTCTCACGTTTTGTTGAAAAACAAAAAAAATGCAAGTGCGGCTGCATGTATTTGCAAACTTTGAATGTGTTTTTGGGACTAATTTGAGACAAAAAAAGTAGAAAAAGGAAGAAGAATAGGCTCTAAGAGTGAAAAATGGGGTCAGAAAAGCAACAAAGTTCCGTCTATATTTTAAAAGTTTAGTTTGTAATTATTAATAATTTACAAAAAAAAGTAACAGGAAACCTTTGAATGAGCAACTTTACATACAAACATGTACATAAACATAATTTTTGTTTCCAATTCTAACCAGAAATCAAATTCCGCCGTTAAAAAATCCACATCAGAGATGGATTTAAAAATGACGCAATATTGCATGTTAACAAAAACTTTCCAACGATTCTCTTGTGGGCGCGACCAGGCTTGTTCGGAAAATGCTTTTCGGAAAATCGGAAAAGGACATTTTTTTTCCGAAATAATTTTTCGGAAAATCGGATACCCGAAATTTTTTTCCGACTTCAATTTTCGGAAAATCGGATATCCGACATTTTTTCCGATTTAATTTTTCGGAAAATTTTCCGGATAATTAATTCGGAAAATTTTCCGACGGGTAATTTTTCCGAAAAATAAATTCGGAAATTTTTCTGTCGGAAAAATTTTCCGAAAAAAGTCGGAAAATTCGGAAAATCAGAATTTCCGTTTTCCGACTCCGACCAAGCCTGTGCGCGACTAATTATATTTCAAGCCAGCAATAAAATAAATATCTAAAGTTTGATTTTGTGAGTTTTTCTGAGCTGAAACAATATTTTTAAAAAACATTTACAAGAAAGAAAATAATTAAAAGAAGAAAAAGGAACACTGCGTTTTATTGGTATCAAGAGCAGCGATCAACATGAGAACCAAGAGTTGTGTGTGCTTTTTTTTTGTCTTCTTCTTTTTCTTCCGGCATTTTTCGAAGTTTTAATTAAATCCAGTTGTTATTATGTTTTCAATCGAGTTGCAGCATGAGAACGAGAGATAAAAATACATGTTTTCTCTGCTTCTCTTCGAATCGAACTGTGTTTGCGTGGTCGCACGAAGAAAAGTGGGCGGAGCATATACTCAGGAAATTTTTGGCGCGTATATGGCGAGAGCCGGCATCTAGGTGGCTAATAGGCGCTGAAAATGACTAATAGCCGCCGAGAAGGCTAATAGCGGGCTATAATGGCAACTAGCCGACGAATTTTGCTATAAGCCATCGAATATGGCTATTAGCCGCCGAAAAGCGCTATTAGCCATTATGGGGTAATGCCACCGCCTATAAAAAATTCGTATGTTGGCAACGCAGCGATAGAATTTTCACATGCAACAATTAAGAGAGACAATATTCGCGCTTACTCAGCGATTTTTTGACTTTTTCCAGACAGAAGATGTCCGAAATTTGAAATGGAAAAAATTTGTAATTTAAAGCCAACGGAAACGGCTAATAGCCATCGAAAACGGCTAATAGTCATCGAATGTGGGGCGTGTGCCAAATACATATGGCACACGCCCCAATCTGTGGCTATTAGCCGTTTTCAATGGTTATTAGCCAAAAATTTCCTGAGTATAGTATAAAAGACAAGATATTATTTTAAAAAGAGCAATTCCTAAGACTTGGATACTCCCTAAAAAAGAGCTAGCCGTGGTTTTTTTGTAATCCGTGATGCATGTTTTTACTTATGTTAGGAACGGCTTAAATGCTCAGTAGATAAATATATATTTATGCTTTTTTAATCTTGTTTGTAGATTGATTTTGATTTTTGGCGTAGAACTACAGTGCGTCCAATATTAATAGGACCCCCCTTGATTTTGAGGGTCTAGGCAAAACCAAAAAAGATACGAAAAATCTGTAATTACCATTCGATTCAGCATACAAATAAACCCCAGAAACCAAATTTCCATGTGTCTAGCACTTTTTTGACGCCCGTACCACCAGAAAGTCACTTTTTCAAGCGTCCAATATTAATAGGACCACCTCGGGATTTTAGTGTGCCGGTGATTTTTTTTATTGGGTTTTCATCAGGAAACATGATTTTTTATGGATTTTCGGTATGAAAAAAATGACCATTTGTTTGTTTTTTATTGTTTTAAACAATTTTCATGGTTGTTTTACGCTTCTTCACCAATGTTTTCACTCTTCAAATGGATCCAAGGTTGTTTCGAATTTTTGTGATAATTAGTGCTACTGTAATCAGTTTGATGTGCAGCTTCATTAATTAACTTCCAAATTAAGTTTTGTCCTAAATGAGAGCTTCCATATCAGTTAGTTATCTAAAATCTCATCATGGGTCGCGCTGGTCACCTCACTCTTGCTGAGCAATCGAAATTGGATGTGATTCGTCAAGTGGGATCTTCACTCCATGAAATGCCTCGCCTCGTGAAGAAAAGCAGAAGTTCGATTCGACGTTACCTATCAGATCCGGTGAGCTATGGACAGAAGCACAATGAGAACGGTGGGCGGAAATGGAAGGCTAGCTTCCGTTATGAAAGAAACGTCATCCGAACCGCTTCCAACTCTTCGCCAAGTCTCAACGAAATTAATACGGAGCTTGGAATCGATGTCTTCCCTTTCTTCGTCTCTTTCTTCCGTAACCGACGTCGCTCACATACATTCCAACAAGACGATACTGCTATTAACTCCAGCAACTTCACAAAGAACTGGTTCGCGGCTGAAGGAATCAAAGTGCTCGATTGGCCGGCTTGCAGCCCGGGCCTCAATCCGATTGAGAACTTATGGGAAATGCTTGTTCCTCGTGTTTATTAAAATAGACAACAATACAACAATATTCAAGACTTCAAAACTGCTGTGCAACGTGAATGGGATGCTATCAGCGTCGACGAAGCTAAGAAACTCGTTGTCACTAGGCCGAACAGAGTGGTCGAAGTGATTTAAAAAATTGTGGAGAAACCAGCTATTGATAATTGTTTCCTGGATTCAATTTTTCTTATAGATTTCGTTTTTTCGCTCCAATAAACTGTGTTTTTGTAGCTGCGTTTTCATGAAAGAAATATTCCAATTTGAAGAGTGAAAACATTGGTGAAGAAGCGTAAAACAACCATGAAAATTGTTTAAAACAATAAAAAAACAAATAAATGGTCATTTTCATACCGAAAATCCATGAAAAATCATGCTTCCTGATTAAAACCCAATAAAAAAAATCACCGGCACACTAAAATCTCGAGGTGGTCCTATTAATATTGGACGCTTGAAAAAGTGACTTTTTGGTGGTACGGGCGTCAAAAAAGTGCTAGACACATGGAAATTTGGTTTCTGGAGTTTATTTGTATGCTGAATCGAATGGTAATTACAGATTTTTCGTATCTTTTTTGGTTTTGCCTAGACCCTCAAAATCAAGGGGGGTCCTATTAATATTGGACGCACTGTATAACATAACAGTTCAAGTTCAGATGCTCCAAATGGCGATTTCATAAAAACGAACATCTTCTTTGAATGACCAGCAACAGGAATCGGATGGATCTGAAGTGCTGAAATTCATTTTACATATTGTGAGTTTATTTTGCGCTCTACCGATAATTCAAAGCATTGTTTCAGATTGATAAGAAGGCATTTAGACAGCTAGAAGACCGTGGAATGCAATTCCTCCCGTGATCGGTTGAGCGCCATGCAGAAAGCAGAAAACAGAAAGCGGAAAGGAGAATTCCGCTAGTTTCTGCTCAAAATTTTTCTTATTCTGTATTTAGTCCTCAATTTTCACCCCCACACGTTTGCTCTTTGTATTCTGCATAGTTGCAAGATTTCCAAATATATAATTTGCACTTTATTTCGTCACAAACCGCTCCCCTCCTCTTCACACCTAAATGTCAATGTTCTACTCAATCATACTTGTGTGTTATGAACATTTGATCTTTTTTGTTTCAACTTGAAAGAGGAAATCGTGCAATTTACAAAATGTTTTTCCAATTTTCTCGTTTTGCAGCAGCTCCATGCAGATTTGTTCTCTATATTTGTGAATGTATTTTGATCAATTGTAAGGAAATTGCTGGTGTCAATTACACTTTTGAAATATCATTTTCTGATTTGATGAAAAGATCAAACATAATTGATTTTATTGAGAGACAAAACTGCTACGCTTTTTTTCTAGCGGTTCTATTGCACATAGTTTTGTTTTGAGTGCTGTTCGGGTGCAATTTAGCAGTACTAACAACTTTGCGAAATCAGCAACAAACATAAATTCCGGTTTACCTTGCGATTGCTGCTAATTTAGAAGCGCCTGACTGGACACAAATTAAATCAACTGCTGACTTCATCACACTTTTGGGAAGCTTGTGTTGGTGTAAACAGTTTTCACAACACTCACCCTCAACTAGAATTTTGCTCCCCCCCTTTTTTTTTCTTCACAGAAAACCTATGTATGTTTTCCGGAGCTCAAAGCACAACCCAATGCTAGACAAGACAAGAATCCAAATGCAGACTAAAACAAAACAAATTATTATCTCTTCAATTTCCCTAACACTCACTAATTAGCTGTTTTGATTTTCCTCATTCCTAGAGCCAATGGTTCAGAAAATCACGACTTGAAGTCCCTACTGGTTTATTTTCGTTCCTGTTGAATAATAGATTTTTAATCTTTGATAGGTTAGGATATTCAATTGGTGCAAAAAGTTAATGTCATTTTTTTTATTTGGGTTGTAATGACGAACATACAATTGCAAATAATTTGTAGGAGATAATTGTTAGATATCCCTTGGAAGAAATAATAATTAAAAAAAAATATCTCGATAAACCGTCTGCTGACTTTGGCCAGACTGATGGCAGATCGGCAGACTGAGGATACACTATCGGAAGTCTACCGATGTACTGTTGGTAAATTTTCGGCTAACATTGGTCAGACTAACTAAAGACTATCGGCAGACTACCAGCAAACTGTTGGCCTAGGTTCATCAGAGTGTCTGCAAACTGTTAGCAACATTACAACCGGTTGTTAGCAGACTTTGCCAGACTGACGGTAGACTGTTGACAGACTATGGGGATATTGTCGACAGAACTCCAAAGTATATGGAAAACTATTGGCAAACTGTTGACAGATTGATTATAGACTATCGGCATACTGTCGACAGAGTGTTGGCGAACGTTTGTCAGACTGTCAATAGACTGTTGGAAAACCGTTAAAAGACTGTTGAAAAATTGTTGACAAACTGTCGGCGGACTGTCGGCGGACTGATGATAAACTGTTTGCAGACAGTTGACTAATTTTTGGCAGAGTGTTGGCCAACGTTTGTCAGACTGTCGATAGATTGTTGGCAGGCTGTCGGCATACTGATGATAGACTGTTTGCATACAGTTGAGATACTGTTGGCAGGCGGTCGGCAGACTGTTGGCGGCTGAATGTCGATAGACTGATGGCAGACTTTGGTCAGATTTTTGGCAGGCTGTTGACATACTGCTGCGAATTTCGGTCAGACTGTCGGCGGGCTTTCTTCAAAATAATAAACTGTTAGCAGACTGACCAAAGACAGTCTGTAGACTGTTGCCAGGCTGTCCGGATATTGTCAGCAGACTGTTAATATACTATCCTTTTTTGTTACACTATCGGCAGACTTTTGGCAAACTATCGGGTCACTATCGCTAGACTGTTAGCCAACTGTATTGTTAATAAGATTGTTGAAAGACTGTTGGCAGACTGTGGGCAGACATTTGGTATACTGTTGGCAGACTGTCGACAGACTGTTCGCCGTTGACTGTCGAAAGACTGATGGCAGATTGTTGGCAGGCTTTTGACAGACTGTTGTGAGATTGACGATAGACTATTGGTAGACTTTTGACAGATTTTTGTCAGAATTTGGCAGGCTGACAATAGACTGTTGGAAGATTGTTGGCAGACTGTCAGCAGACTGTTGGCGGACTGTTGACAGGTTTCTTGGGACTCTCAGTAGGCTGTTGGCAGATTTTCGTCAGGCTGTCGGCAGACCATGGACAGACTGTCTGTATACTGTCAGCAGGGTTTTTGCAAACTGTCGGCGGACTGTTGGCAGACTGACGAGATACTGTTGACCTATTGTCCGCAGAATGTTGTCTAACTATCAGGATACTGTCGGCAGAATTTTGGCAGACTCTTTTTTAAGATTTTTTTTTGAAATCTTCTATTCCACTGTTCTGTATGTTTCTCACTTGACTATTATTTGCACACATTTCAAAAAATTCAAAATTTCGAAACGTGCAGTTTCAAAACCTTATATGCAAAATTGATATGCAAAATTGGTCAAAGAGTCATTGATAATAATGTTGATCACGTTCAAAACTTTACTGACTGCGATAACAAATTTTTTTTTGCTTGCGTTTTTTTTCAAGTACAAAACATTTTGTTACCTGCAGGCGGGTTTTGAAGAAAATGCAACAATTGTCCAGGTCAGATTTTATTTTTTCCTTTTCTTTTTCTTTCCTTTACAGGTCTTGTTGATATTGTATGGTGGGGAAGGGAGAAAGGGAAGGGGGCAAACTACAATTTTCCTTGTCAAAATTCTGTACAAAAAAAAAATTTCACAGTGAAGAAAGAAACGTCACGCAATATTCTTCTTACGAAAAACCTATCTCTTCCTTCCTTTTTCATCCTTTTGCAGTGTCGATGTACATACATAGATGACACATAATGTACTTAATGTACAAGAACTCAGTGATCAACGAGGCGTTTTGCAGAAAAAAAGGAAAGGAAGAAGAGAGATAGCGGGCTAATTGGATTGGATTGGATTTTATTTTATTTTGTTTTATTCGTCTCCTTCTTCTCCTTCTTCTTCTAGTTCTTCATCTTTCATTTATGTAGCAGTTAGCAGCCATTGGCTAATTTTAACTTCTTGCAAAACGCGCGCTTTGGTCGATGTTTCGTTTGTATTTTGTTTTGTTTTGTTATTTTATGTTTTCTATGTTGCGTCCGTCCACCCGTCCGTCCGTTCGTCAGTCCGACAACTTTGTTCCTCCTTCTGTTGTTGTCTACACACACTGTCGGGGAAAATTGGAAGAAAAAGGGAAAACTGATAAGAAAACGGCCCTACTGCAGAAAAAAGTTCCTTCTTTTGTTTCTTCTGGATGCATGCAAACCAACTAGCTGCTGATAAGACGAGGTTTTTGATGCAAACAACTCAAAGATCGTTTATCGTCTGACAAGTTCATTTCCTTCCATGTTTTGCCCTGTCTGGTGTCTGTTCAGAAAAACAGTTGACTCTAGGGACTCCCGACTGACTGGAGCCTCCACTTTCAGTTCAGTGAGCAAAAATCCCGGTTCCAGGGTGCACA
Organism: Caenorhabditis japonica; assembly: GCA_963572235.1. Taxonomy (NCBI): domain Eukaryota; kingdom Metazoa; phylum Nematoda; class Chromadorea; order Rhabditida; family Rhabditidae; genus Caenorhabditis; species Caenorhabditis japonica. Next base: position 11,075,887 of record OY754347.1, on the reverse strand, counting down.
CACACGCGCATTTATGATCCCTCTTTTATGAGGCCCTTCCTAGCAGACTTGGGAAGCCAAAGATTCGGGCAGACTACTGTTGTGGTTCGAAAACAGTCTTCTCATAGGTTTTTGTATTTGCTTCCGGTTACTAATCTAACTAGTATGCTTGCTCGACTTGCGAAAAGAAGCACTTCTCCCCTTCTCTCAGTCTCTCTCCGTCTTCTCTTCCATACATCTCTTCCACTTCTTCTTTACTTTCTCCGTTTCCACTTTTGCAGAAAAACGCAGCAAAACTAAACTGCTGTCTAGTTTGGGACGCGACGCGACACGAGGCATGGCTTGCAATGCAAAAATGTATGCAAGTCGGCCAAGATCATAAACTTTACACCTTGCATTGCATCTCGTCTCAATCTCAATCTGACTCTCATTCTCATTTCATCATCACCTTCTTTGCTAAACGCCGACTTGTCTGGCCGCTGCAAAATTTCTTCATCTTCCTCTTTTTCTTCTTCTTCTTTCTCATGTTTTTATTTTTTCCGAAAAAAAAACGAAAGTTTGACTAGGAGATCTTGGAAAATATGATATGGTTTTCCCATTCTGATAATATAATCCGAGCCCCCAAGCCATAAATATCTGAGCAACGGAACACTCGTAAACTGTCTTGGGACCTGTCCCAAAATAAGAAGCACAAGTATACTGTAGTGTTTAATAGAATCTATGTGCATATTTTTCGAGGGTGGTATTTGCACGTGCTATCTATCTCCTGTGCTCAATTTCAATGAAAAACGGATAGGCTCCGCCCTCAAGACTCTCGTCGTCTAATTAACTTACTCCACAAGCTTATCCGTTCTATTTGTCTAGTGACGATGCTTGCACGTTTTTATTTTTTAAACTTTTGCTTTTCAGCGCATTCAACTCGGCCAATCAATCATGAATTTGTTCTTTAACAACAATAACAACAACAACATCAACCACAACATCAAAAAGGGCTTCAAATTGAGCACGGTAATAAAATAATCATATTTGTCTCATTCTTGACTTCCATTTTCTCAGATTCGCATCCGAAACACGCTCAAGCGCAAGTTTTCTTGCTCAGCGGCTGATGAGGTGCCGCCGATCAAAGTTCTGGAGCTCGAGTACACCATACCGTCGCCATCGAAGCCAACCATCGAGATTATGGTAGGTGGGGAAAAGTAGTTTGACTACAGTAGTCGGTTATCATGAAACCATGTTTCTGGCGTGGCTTAATTAGGACGGCTAATAACCATTTTTCATGGCCAACTCCCGCTCACGCGCTAATCGCCGATTAGGTAACAACTATGCGCCAACCATAACCAAATTCGATCTTCCATATTCACTGGCTAGATACCCTTTTTATCAGCGAAGAGCCATTTTTGACGGCTAATAGCCGTATATCCGTCAATTCCGCTTAAAAATTCCCTGGGTACTGTAAAACGGGTTTGTCAAAATTTCTTTGCTCTGTTTAAGTTATACAAACTGCGCACATCCAGAGCGTCTAGTACCCATGAAAAAAGCTTCTGCAGTGACTTAATTAGGCTCAAAACCTTTCTAATAAGACTCCAAAAACCAAATAATCAGCAGTAACTGTTTGACATCCAAGAAAAAGCTTTGCCGTCACAAAAAACGGTGAACAATTTAGGGAAAGTCCCCCACAACTTATTAAGCTTTTTTACAGGGTGTCGAAGCCCCCATGCGTCCCGACTACAACCGCCTCCCGGACGGCTGCAACCTGGGCAACCTAGCCGAAGAGAAGTTTGCCGGAATCATAGCCGCCGATCTTTACGACGTCTACGAGATCCAAATCTACTGCCGACTTTTCGAGCACTTCTCCTACTACCCAATCTACAACTTTGACGAGGACGTGTGGATCCCGGCTCACGTGCACGCCTACAATGAGGTCATCAACTTTAGAACTCCGCCATCGGTTATTGCTCGCAAGGCGCGTGCAGCTCGCTAGATGGAGGTGCAGCACAGCAAAAAATCCATGAAATCTCCGAGTTTTTTGTACAAAATAACCAAAAATTGAACAAAAAGAAAAGAAGAGTACAGTTCACGTTTGAATGTTTTGTAATGTATGTATGTAATGCCCGCTCTTATTGTTAGCCGTAAAGCAAAACTTCACACTGCAGAGCCATGTTGTTGTAAATTTTCCGGTTGTAAAAACAAACTAATGTGAGCTCAAAAATCATCGTGAACCGCTACTAGAAAAAAACTCCGCAACGAACGATTTCACAATATCGCTTTGACTTTTCTTCTCTACATTCTTTCACATATTTCTTTACACTTACGCTTATGTTAATTTGCTATCAACTTTGATCTCTTTTCCGCAGTTGTTCTTGTAAAAAAAATCCATTCAAAATAATGAATATTTGATAATAATAAATTAATTAATTCAACTTTACAATGACTATGATGATTCAGCCGGATAGATAGATAAACGACCAAAGTGACGACGACAACGACGGCGGGAAGCAAAGTTTACCGCGCTTACCCAAAAGTGCATCATATTTCACATTCGAACTATGCACACATCATTTTTTCCTCTCCTGGGAATGCGCCCCGATCCAAAAATGTGCCAAGTGACTAACCCCATTGCAGAAAGTGAGAAGCGGCATGAATTGCATGCGTTCAATCGGAAAAGAAACGAGAAGAGCAGAGTGAAACGTGTCTTGTTTTTCCTTACCTTGCAGAAAGCAGCCAGCAAGAGCAGGAGCAAAAAAAATCTTCTTCCCTCATCACGAGCCAGACAACTCGAGCAATGCAAAAGCAGAAGAATCACTTTTCAATAACAGAAGAACACCAAATGGATGAAAGATCAGAGGGGCAAGATTAAAAAAGGACAATGGCTGATTGGAAACAATAAAGAAAAAAACGGAACAGGAAAATGGCGTTTGGTGCTTTCTTTTTTATTGTTCCTTCCAAAATACATACATATGTATAACATGTTATTGATCTCTTGTTTTTTTGTTGCTGTAAAGCTCCAAGATGCTTACGTTACAAATTTTTGAAAACCTGTGTCTGAAATTCTTTAGAACTTTCAATTCCATTCATGCTCTTGTTAATCAATTTTCTAGTCTAAACTACTATCATTGTATTCTGATGATGAATAAAATTTCCAGAATTTTCGCAATAGAAACTAACACAGTTCGTGTTTTTATCAATATTTATTTAAAAAAAATAAAACAAAAAATTCAATAGAGAAATTATTAATAATATTCCAAAATTCGTCGTTGTCGTTGTCCCGCTCATCTCAGCATTGATCGTCCTCATCAAGATGTGGCACGTGTCTGAAATTTCAGTAAATTTTGTTGTGTAAGATATTCGGCCTCCCGGAGGATGATAATTTCTTTTTAAATTTTTACTTACTTACTTACTTACTTAGTTACTTAGTCGATCCGTTCTTCGATCACCTGATGTGGTCTCGGATCACAGCTTTCCAAGCCATTCGGTCCTTGGCGATTGTTGACCAGTGTGTTTTGAGATGATTGCCATCAAATAATGATATTTGTTCCTTTAGGGAGTCGCTCCATCTCATCCGTGGTCTTCCAACGGGTCGCTTCTCTCCTATGGGATACCATTCTTGCACAAGCCTCGTCCATCTGCCATCGTTTCTTCGCATTATGTGTCCGGCCCATCCAAGCTTCTTTTTCTTGATGACTAGTAGGGGATCTCGGACCTCCGATTGTGCTCGGATATCTTCCCTGTGCAGATTCCTCTGACGTTGTTCCGATAGTGAAATTCCGACTAGTCGTCTTTCTAATGCTGCGTGGGTCACTCTGACTCTTTCGGAAAGTGCCTGCGTAAAGGTCCAGACTTCAGAGCCATACGTGAGAGCCGGTAAAACGATGGAATCGAAGAGTTGAGCTCGGATTCGCGGGCAAGACAGGGCATCTGTGGTGTTCTTGATGTTGTTGAACGCAGCCCATGCTGCTCGGCGTCTTCGGTGAAGTTCCGGCTCCAGTTCGTTGTTATGGTTGAGTAGCCTACCGAGGTAGACGTACTCATTGACCTCTTCGATGCAGGTAGTAACGTTGTTAAGCGTTACGTTGACCGGGCTTTGGCTGGCAAATTTGTTTCTCATAACTTTGGTCTTGTTAGTATTCATTCGGAGTCCTACTTTTCCACACATCTCAACCAATTCTTGAATCATTAGGCTTGCCGCCTTGGGGTTGCTGGCGACCAGAACGATGTCGTCGGCGAATCTCAAGTGCGTGAGATTTTGGCCATTGATTCGTATTCCGGGCAAGAGATTGGCTTTGTCGTTCTCGTCGTCTTCGTCTCCTCTCAGGTGCTGCCATGACATCTTGTTGAAGACGCTCTCCAGACATGCTGAGAAGAGGTTCGGCGAGATGGGATCTCCCTGGCGAACTCCTCTTGTGATCGGAATTTCGATTTTCTTGTGGAATGGTGTGATGGTGGTTGTGCAGTTGGTGTAGCACTGTTGTAGTAGGGCAATATAGGCAGGCTGGACGCCTTGACTTTTCAGGCTTTCCCAGATTGCCTGTGGTTCAACACTGTCGAAGGCTTTGTGAAAGTCTATGAAGACAAGTGTGAGTGGTTGCTGGTACTCGCGTCCAACTTCGAGTATGCGCTGTATTGAGTGGATGTGGTCGATCGTAGAGAATGATCGGCGGAATCCTGCTTGCTCGACTGGTTGGGCCTCCTCGAGTGTGGTCCGTATTCTATTCAGCACGCATTTTGTGAATGCCTTGTAGAGCACGGGGAGGAGGCAGATAGGCCTATAGTTCTCCAAATCTTCTTTGTCCCCTTTCTTGAAGATCAGGGTGGTGTTAGAAGTTTTCCATTTTTCCGGAACTTTCCCGCTCTGCAGGTACTTAGTGAATCTGTCCGTTAGGAGGAAGATGACGTTGTCGTGACAGCTTTTGAGGAAGTCGGCAGTGATTTTGTCATCTCCAGCTGCTTTTCCGTTCGGGAATGAGCGAAAGGCAGCGCGAACTTCTTCTGGAAGGAACGGTGGTGGAATTTCCATTCCGATGGGTGATGCAATCACGGGAGGTCCTCGGTTACTTCTGAAGAGTTTCGAGTAGAACTGTTGGATCTCCTTCTCCATCTCGGTCCGAGAAGTGATTCTTGTGCCGCTTGTTGAGGATTTGAGGCAAGGGATGAAGGTCTTGTATTCTTGTATGTCCCTTGCGACTTTCTTCATACTTTTCTTGTTCTGTGCGGCTTGCAGTAGGCGGTCTTTGGCGAATTCTTCATGGTCTTTCTTGACGGCTTCTCGACATTCGTTTGACAGTGACTTGAAGTTGGGGTCCGTTCTGTCCATAAAACGTCGTTTGGTGAGAAGCTGCCGAGTAGTTCCCGAAAGTCTGTTGGTGGAGTGATTGGATGGCTGAGTGACTGCTTGATCTTGGAGTTCCTTGAGCATTGCGATGAGGTTGATGTAGTCCAGATCGATGTCAGCGCTTGGGGTGATTGTTGCAGTGGCGGTGATTGCGTGAGCAACAGCCGGGTCCAATACTCGTTTCGGGGGCTTTCTCCGTTTGACCTGCTCGAATCTTGCGATCTTGGTGTTGAAGTGCAGGTTTCCACGGAGCAGACGATGATCGCTTCCGGTTGTGATCGATGGGACGACCGAGACATCAGTGACAAACTTTCCATTGGCCAGGATGTGATCAATTTCATGTTTGTGTAACTTGTTGGGACTGATGTGGGTCCAGCGTCTATGTGATGGCTTTCCGAATTGTGAGTTCATGTGCCATAGGCGGTTCGATTCACAAAGGGTGGCGAGTAGTTCGCCGCTTTCGTTGCGCGGTTCCATTGAGTGTGGTCCAATGAACCGTTCCGTGTGTTGCCTAGGACCTATTCGAGCGTTGAAGTCACCCACAACTAGCTTGTATCTACTGCGACAAGCAGTGTAGGCTTCTTCTAAGCTCTCATAGAAATCAGCTAACTCTTCCGGATCAGAGTCGGCAACTGGAGCATACACTTGGAAGACGGTGCAGCTCAGTCGCCGGTCTACTTGGAAAGTCAAGTAGGCGATCCTGTGGTTGAGAAATTTGATTTCTTGGATCTTCGGCAGGAGGGTGCTATTGACGATAAAGCCGACCCCTCCTGACACGGAAGTGGTGTTCCGTTTTCCTAAGAAAACTCCGGTCCCGTCTCGATGCATCATGTGTGTTTCAGCTGCTCTCTTCGTTTCCGACAGTCCGATAATGTCGTACTTGATCGTTTTTGTCTCCTCTAGCAGCTCTGCAAGTCGGTCATCGGTGGCAACCGATCTGCAGTTGAACGTACACACTCTGTAGTCGATTCTTCTTGTTTTTGGCCGGGTGTTCTTGTTCCGTCCAGTGTGGCAGACGTTCGATACTCCGTGATTAGATCGCCTCTTCCGACATACTCTTGAATCTGCCGTAACAAGAGTAGAGGCCGGATGCGGAGGACTGAGGCAGTTGTTGGTGCTGTTCGTAGCGGGTATGCCTACTCTTCAACGGCCTGCTAAACCGAGGAATGTGCGCAGGGAGGAAGTATTCGACACTACATCCGACCTGAGCGAGGCAGTGTGTAATGATTAGCCACTTGAATCTTTGCCGGGGTGACGAAATCCGCCGGAGTTGAAGAAAAGATCCAGGTGTTGATCTTCTACGCCACGGAGAGGCTCATTACGTGATTCATTTGAAGTTCAAACTTAACAATGTATAATTTTTTGCAACGGATCTTTAAAAATATACGTTTTGACTTGAGGAAACGCGAGCGAAAACCACTATCACATGGGCATGAGCCAGCAAACGTGAAAAATTTTACAAAACCAAAATAGTGTCAGTTTTTATATCATTTAACTTTGGGCCTCCATTGTATGAATTTTCAGTTAAGCGTCGGGCGCGTTTGCTCTCTGCCGGCGCATGAGTCTGTGCTCCATGGCCGTTACAATCAATTATTTTTTTCAGGTATTTTCACTGTCGCACAAGCTATAGCCACTGAGAATCGTCTAGTTATTATAAATCAGCAGAAAACGTCGTTCAAAATACCCGAATTGTTCAGAGCTTGGAATAATCTTTTCTAACGCGAGAACGCTAGTATCGGTTCTCAAAATTATAAATGGACCGGTTTATACAAGAGAAGAATATCTTTACTATTATTAAGCACTGAAGTTTGTCAGTATGTGTGTGAGCTCAGAGAATTATCGGCAATTTGCCGCCCAAATCGGCGGGCTGGCCGACTCCTGTGGGCAAAGGCGCCGATTTAGGCGGCAAATTGCCGCACAGGGGCAGCAATTTGCCGATTTTCGCGGCAATTTGCCGATTTTTGCGTCAAATTGCCGCCTTTAACGGCAATTTGCCCCAGTTTGCTTTAATGTTCGTTTGCGTTTATCGATTTTTTATAAAGAAATATTTTATTTTCAAGACCGATCAATAAAAACATCATCTTAAAGAAACAAATTAAAAAACAACGTGTATTTTCGACCCGCCATGACCATCAAACGCGCTCCGCTTAACTTATACATAGTGAGTACTTCGTGATTTTCACTCTGATTTCCGATTTTAGCCATTGAAAATGGGTAATAGATATCGAATCAGAGGCCGTATTCATGAACGTTTACTGCGTAAATCGATTTACCTAGGTGAATATTTACACCGTAAATGGCACAGTAAATCGTTTACTGCGTAAATCATTTACGGTATTCACAACGACATTTACGGTCCGTAAAAATTTACCGCCAGTTTCTGTGTGGTTTACTTACTGATTTTTTGTACTTTTTTCGAAATAGTGGTTTTTATGAATAATATCTGTTTTTTAAAAGTTCCTTTACCAATATAAGCTACAGCAAACAAAGAACACAAAGTCGATCCGTTCTTCATGTACCATACATAGGTACTGCGGATCAGGGGTACGACCAAAAAAAAATGTTTTTTTTCTAGTTTTTTTCGGTGAGACAAAAAATGTTTAGATTTTTTGTCGATGGTGAAGGCGAGACAAAATTTTTTGATATTGCGCCATAAGCAAAAATTTTTTTATTGTTTTTTGTAGTCGCGGAGGCGAAAAAAAATTCCATTTTTGGACAAAAACTTATTAGTCGGTATATGCTCTGAATTGACAAAAACCTCTAATTTCAAACAAAAACTTGACAATTTCCTTTTGACTGGCAGACACACGCCTTTTTTTTTTTAATTTTTTAAAGTAATTTTTTCGATGACAAAAAATTGTTTTGTTTTTTGGTAATTTTTCCCCATTTTTTGTTTGTGGAAATTTTTTTTGCCCACCCGTGCTACAGATCACTGCTCTCTTTCCTACTCGTTGGTGTACCGTTCTGAGTCTGACAATATTTAAGTCAATTTCTGGCTGGGGAAACGTAGATTTTTGTAGACTGCGATTCGTTAAAAAAAAAACACAATTTTCATGACTTGAAACATGATAATTTGTTCGAAATTTAATAACATGACCAACTTAGTAGCAATAAAAATAGATGGGGCCCATGGGGCTTAAATTGCGCCTGAATTCAAACGAACTTGTTCAAATGTCGCAAGTTTAGCTTTATCGATCAATTTCATTAATTTTGAAAAATCGAGTACTAAAATTTACTAAAAAACATTAAAAACGAGCCAATAATTTGAAAAAAATATATTTAAAAAATTGACGGTAAATGCCATTTACTGACCTTCATGGTGAGTAAATCATTTCCTCTCCGTAAACTGATTTACGGTCCGTAAAAGTTTTTCATGAATACCGAAAAATGCATTTCCCCTACGGTAAACCATTTACTGTTCTCATTTACCGTACGGTAAACGTTCATGAATACGGCCTCAGGACGTGGGCCTTATTCATTTGGCACAAGTCCCGAATTCGATGTCTATTAGCCGTTTTCTATGACATTTTTCTTTAAATTATATCGCATATTTGATTCTCGGCATTCTTAGAGAATTTTCGTCGCGTATTTGAAGGGCAAAAACTCCTTGACTACACCACTCTTTGACTACATGCACTCATTGACTACACATTCTCATTGACTACATTCCCTTGGGCCACTAAGGTAACGTGCTGATGCTTTATCGCGCATGGAATAAACAATATACTTAATAATTATAGCAAAAAGACGGTCTTTTACTTTTACAACAAGTTTCTCCTTATTTTTCGTTGATTTCTTGCAAATTTTCATGTAAATCCATTCCATTTCCGGAAAGTTCAGCGGTAACGCGCAGGAAGCACTGCATGTGTGACACCTTTAAAATGGGCGACCGGAGGGAGCTGGGAAGAAGCATACTTTGATTTTTCGTTTTATTTAGACTCACTTTTAGCATGTAAAAAATTATATTGTCGGCCCGCCAAAATGGTCAAACGCGCTCCGCTGAACTCAATGCTATGCGATTTTCATTTTGGTCTCCAAATTAGTTCATTTCCCGTATAAATTAAACGTGAAATGAAATAATTTGGAATCTGAAAGGAAAATCGCATAGCATTGAGTTCAGCGGAGCGCGTTTGACCATTTTGGCGGGCCGAGAATATAACGAAAATCTGATCCTCAAGTCTTGGATTACAGACACTTTAAACTGTTCACAAAAAGCATTCAAGAAAACGGAAACCAATAATTTCCGCCCGAAAAATCATTTACTGTTTTAATTTACCGATCTGTAAATATTTATGAATACAACCTCATATGTAGTCAATGAGCAACATGAAGTCAATGAGACTTTGTGGTCAATGAGAATGTGTAGTCAATGAGTGCATGTAGTCAAAGAGTGGTGTAGTCAATAAGTTTTTGCCTATTTGAATGGCATTAGCAGCTATGTGGCTAATAGCCATTCAAAAAGTAGTCATTGCGTTTGGAGCGTCCGCCAAATGAAAAAAAGCGAATAGCCATCGAATTAGCGATGTACGCCAAATACATATGGCACACGGCCCGATTCGATAGCTACAGTGCGCGTCATAATGATAGGACACCCCCATATTTTGTGGATTCCGAGAAAACTAAGAAGTTTCGTTAAAAACTGTTAATGCCATTCGATTCAGGATCAAAATTAATCCCCGGGTGCAAATTTGTAGAATATTACGAAAAGTTTTCGGACGGTAGCATGAAAAAGTCACTTTTTCAGCCGCGTCATAATGATAGGACACCCCCAAAAAATGGGGGCTACCTGATGATTTACTCGATATTTTGACATTCCAAACTTCCAATTTTTTAATAAAAAATATTTTTAATGATTTTTCAATCTTTTTACTCCTTTTTTCACTTCAATCTTCTTGTTTTTCGTTCGTTTTTGTTCGTTTTTTTCGTTTTTCAACGCATTATTCGTAAATCGCAAAAAAACTTACAGTAATCGAAAGCATTCGTGTCAAGACCATGAAAAGTTTTAAGATGAGCAATAAATCAGTAATATTAATCAATATCTTCATCGCTTATTATCACTCCGATCCAAATTTCAACTATGGGACGTGGAAAAACTCTCACGATGCCCGAGAGAGCTCAAGTTGATTTGATGGTTCAACTGAATATGTCCGTGTCATTAATGAGCGCAAGAAATCATTGCTCTCGAACTCTTAATAATTGTTATATCTCTGATCCTGCGGCATATGGAACATCAAAAAGCACTGGAAGAGCGAGAAAGTTGAAACAACGAGATGAGAGAAATGTTGCAAGAGCAGTGTCGAACACCATGAAGTCGGCAAAAGATGTTGGTGCAGAAATACACCTGAAAGAGTCCAAATCACCTATTTTTCAAACAATCCATATATCTGGAAACATCAAGCGCCAAATCATGAAGCCAATCCCTCCAACAGTACTCGTGCCTTCTTGGCTTCGAAGAAGATTAAAGTGCTCGCTTGGCCAGCGTGCTCGCCGGACCTGAATCCAATCGAAAGCGTCTGGGACATTCTGGCCAGGTCCGTTTACAAGAACGGCAAACAGTACAACTCAATTTCCGAGTTAAAAAATGCCGTCAAGGCCGAGTGGAACAAGATTCAGCCGTCATACTTCGAGAACCTCTCCAACAGTATGCCAAATAGAATTTTCCAGGTGATTCAAAAGAACGGCGGATTTACTAAATACCACGGTGTCCCACAGTGGAAAAATGTCTTCAACTGTCTGCACTCTCTTCTCTCTCCCTCCCCACCTCAGCGCAGTTATTTTTTCCACTGAAATTTGTTTCTTTTTTGATTTTCAGCAAAACAAGACCACTTTATGAAAATCTGTCATTAAAATATATTCTTCAGGTCGAATGCTTCATTTTTATTACAAAAACACCACGATTGGTGCAGAATTGACGAAGAAGATGCATTTTAAAATTTTGAAACACCGAGAAAAAAACCGAGTTCGCACGTTTCGAGCTGGTCATGGTATTAAAATGTTCGGGAGAACATTCTGCACAAGGGAGACATTCAAAATGCATTATTATGTTGCAGAAAATTAAGTTTTTAGTAAAATGCTGTACCACTTATTTTAAAATGCATCTCCTCCGACAATTTTGCACCAATCGTGTTGTTTTTGTAATAAAAATGAAGCATTTCATCTGAAAAATATATTTTAATTACAGATTTTCAAAAAGTGGTCTAGTTTTGCTGAAAATCAAAAAAGAAACAAATTCCAGTTGAAAAAATAGCTGGGCTGAGGTGGGGAGGGAGAGAGAACGAGAGATGCGCCAGCAGTTATCTCTAGCGGCGCTTTTCCCGTCCGGGACACCGTGAATACTGATATTTCTCTAAAATATGCAATTTTATACCCTCACAACCATTCAAATTACTATATTTTGTTTTTCATCCAGTTTTTCTAGTTTTTCAATAAATGTTGATTTTTTGTTCAAAAATTGAAGTGAAAAAAGGAGTAAAAAGATTGAAAAATCATTAAAAATATTTTTTATTAAAAATTGGAAGCTTGGAATGTCAAAATATCGAGTAAATCATCAGGTAGCCCCCATTTTCTGGGGGTGTCCTATCATTATGACGCGGCTGAAAAAGTGACTTTTTCATGCTACCGTCCGAAAACGTTTCGTAATATTCTACAAATTTGCACCCGGGGATTAATTTTGATCCTGAATCAAATGACATTAACAGTTTTTAACCAAACTTCTTAGTTTTCTCGAAACCCTCAAAATAGGGGGGTGTCCTATCATTATGACGCGCACTGTATTAGCTATAAATTTGCTAACAAATTTGTGAGATGAAATGAAATATTGACCGAAACTATTAGTTTTATTATTATTGAAACTATTTACAGGTCGTTTATTGTTCCATGAACCTTGTGAAAATTCCAAAATGTTGCTTTTCTGACGAGAAATTCATTTACCTTTTTCATTTACCGGGCGGTGAATGTTCACGAATACGGCCTCTGGAAAGAGAGTTTGACACTTCCGGCGGTTCGACAATAACAAAAATAAATGTTTCTAATTGATATGTTCACATTATAAATGTGAAACTCACTACTATTTTTATTGAAAGATCGCCTCGGATCCATTCATTCATCGAATCCGTTGTCCAAATCGTTTTGAGCAGACATCAAAAGCCAAAATTCGTCTGCTTCCTCGAATCTCTCACAGCGCCGGATTTCGACACCTTAAATGGCTCGTCTAGTGGAGCGCGCCTGCACACCCCCTCCTTCTCCTCGATGAAAGCAAGCACGGCGATTCTTTTACTACCGAGCACACTATTCTCGTCCACCGATTTGTTTTTTCTGTCACGATTTTCTAAATGAATTCGGATCGAGAAGTTTTTTGTCACGTTACTTCTTCTCATTATGGCGCATATTTAAAACCGGAATTGGTCTGATTTTTTACGTACAATTTCAAATGCACGGCGATTCTTTTACTGCCGGCCACGCATTTCTAGTCCCCCGATTAGGTTTTTCCTGTCGCGATTTTGTAAATGACGTCTGATCAAAAAGTTGTCTGTCACGTTACTAGCTCTCATTAGGGCGCATATTTTAAACCGGGTTTTCCGTGGTGGCCGAACTGATTTCCGCAAAAATTTTTACAGTCTCTTAAAAACCCGTGAAATCCGTAAAAACCGTAAACGTAAAATCCCACCCTTGGGGGCGATCAGAATTTTCTGAAAACGCCTACTTTTAGCTGAAAATTACAGGGACGTGAAATGGTCTCCAAAAAACCGCCTGCGCACATTTGTGTCATACCTCGCTAAACTTCAAGAAAAAATCACAGACAATTTTCAGCGATGAACCCAAGTTTTTATTTTTTGGTTATTTTTATAAACTCTTCTAGTTACCACTAAAGCTCTCCGACAAAAATTAAGCACTTTATACCTTCCCCACGGCGTGCTAAAAAAAAGAAATTCGCGCCTTTTCGCATGTGTCTGTGTCTCACGGCGTTTTTCTTACTACCAGTAGCGGAGTTTTTCAGGCCACGGCCATGTCGTATTGGCGACCAAACGTTGTTTTTTCCAGTTTTCTCAAAATTTTTCTGTTCGACCTCAAATGTTTTCTGATACGATTGTTCAAAATTAAATTTCCTACATTTTGCGCACCTTTTTATAGCGAAAAAAACCTTGGTTCTGGCTGAAAAAACTTTTTAAAACTGAGGGGGCTGGGGGCCGATCTTCGACCACCAAAAAAAAAACGTAAATGTCGAGATTAGAATTTTAGAATTTAGAATTTAGAATTTATTTATTATCCGTCACAAATGAATACATTACAAGTTAAATCAAAGAAAATAAATATATTGGGATAATAAAAGTAAAATGACCAGTCAGACCAGCAATAGTCTATCGGTCAAGTGTGGGGGGAAAGGGTTTCGAGCGGGAATGAGGCTATGCGCGCAGCAAAAGCCTCCGAATTCAGTCTTTTCGGGAATAATTTGACGACGTGGTTCCACAAGGACAGATTGTCGATTAGAAAACCGTGTGCGGAATTACCACATGGAGTTAACATGTACGGACTTCTGGATGACCGGGACGCTTTTACACATAGTGGTAGGGACGGAAAGTGACATTCAAGGTTGACAATTTTAAAGTACATACGGAGCACGGATAAGATTCTTCGGTGAAAAGTGGAGATCATGTGAAATTGAGTTAATCTGTCAGTATACGATGAAAAAGACACGTTACATCGTTGCAGTACCCGTCTGGTGTAAAATCGTAGTGGATATTCGAGTTTTTTGGCTTGGGATACTGAGTGGAGATTTAGTAGTTCAGAACCGTATTCTAGAATTGGCTTTACATAAACATTATACAATTTAAAATAAAATTCGGGGGATTTTGAATGGAATGCTCGTAACAGTTGTCTGCATTTTAGTAATGATATGTTAGAAATATTATTTACATGTTTGTCAAATTTCAATTCGTTGTCAATTATGATTCCCAAGTCTCTGATAGAATTTTTTACATTTATTTCGAAGTTATTTACAAAGTATTTGGTGCGCGGATTCTTGCGGCCGAAGTGCACGACCGCCGTTTTTTGTTCGGCCAATTGGAGTCGCCACTTGTCACACCAATCTGCGACGAGGTTGATGCTGTGCTGGAGTGACGCTGGATTGGAGGAAAGTAGCTTCAAATCGTCGGCGAATGCGGTCACTTTTTTTTCGAAATTAATTCTTCCGTCTATTTTTTCGCTTTTTTTCTCTTTCTTCACATTTATTTCTTTTAATTTAGCTAAAATAAAATATATTTTTTTTTATTTCAGAATACAATTGCAAATAATTGAAAATTTTCAAGGATGCGGAGCGCGAGGACGGCTGTACAATGGACATCGTGTGCAAGCGCCCAAAATTGACAAAATCTACGGTCAAAATAAATGGACAATATCTACAGACACACGAAAATTAAGTTGTTTTGTTTGTTTGAAATCGAAATATCTTAAAAATGTGAAAAATACCACCGATTGGTCTGTAATATTATTGTTTTAAAAAATTTGTCACCTGGCAAGAGGCGCGAATTCAAAAAATAGGCTCCGCCTCCTCGCCGAAATATTTTTGCAACTCTGCGCGCGCCAATTTGCAATCGCGGTGCGCGCGATTTTCTGCGTCGAATTTTTGTCCAGTGCCTTTCAATTTCTCCTGGAAACCTTTATAAAAATTTTTATTTTGAAGCGAATTTGGCAACTTTTGATTTAAAGTAAGTTTTTGATTTTGTTAATTGGATAATTGTTAATAAAGTAACGGAGATTCAACGCATAAAATCGCGCGCACCGTGATTGCAAATTGGCGCGCGCAGAGTTGCAAAAATATTTTGGCTAGGAGGCGGAGCCTATTTTTTGAATTCGCGCCTCTCGCCAGATGACAAATTTTTTAAAACAATAATAGCTCAGACGACCGATTTGAATAATCATCGTGGATGGATAAGATTCGTGAACTGCCTCAAAAATTGTTAAAATATCTCGTGATATTTGTAAATGCCCTCGTAAGATTTGCAATATCTCATGAGATTTGTGAATTCTCACGAGAAAAATTTACGAATTTTTTGAA